>OMKR01000249.1:0-17639 GCA_900302355.1 Cyttopsis rosea
TTTTTAAAAAAATTAAAAAAAAAAAAAAAAAATTTTCTAAAAAAAAAAAAAAAAAAAAAAAGATGTGTTCTGTAATATTGTACTCCGAGTTGTTCCGTTTGCGTATTATGTCTTCGGGTTAAATTGTTTTATTTTTTTATTAAATTTTTTATTAATCTATGTATGCTTTTCATTTCTAGGCTCGGGTATCCAATCACAACATGTTGACAGATAAGTAGTAAAAAACAAGAGCAACTGTATTTATTAAAAAATAATCCTGAATTTATTCCAATCTGCAACCCCCTCCATAGAACAAAACATCAGTACAAAAATATAAAATAAAACCCGCTTAGTATCTTTCAATTGTCCTTCTTAAGCACAGGGCGCAGCGGGAAGAAGATCTCTCCCAGGTTTCTGAACCAGCCTCTGCTGTAGTAGTGTCTTTTGGACTGGTGTGTGGTGTCCGGCGGGCCGCAGGGGTGGTGCCCCGCCGCCGAGGCGTCGGGGTGGCAGTGGCGGCAGACATAACCTCTGCTCTTGTACCACTCGTTGGAGGTCTGGTTGACCAGCGCCAGGTAGGAGTGGAAGACAGCGTAGCCGGCCAGCAGGAAAAAGATGAATACCAGGAAGCCCAGCATGAAGACGATCCGCGGGAAGGTCAGGAACAAATGCTGATAGGAAAGAGAGATTAAAAAAAATAAAAAAATATATATATATATATATTCTCTAAAAATTGAAAAAGTTGCTGTTTTATAATTGATATTATGAAATACACCTGTGATTACCCTGCTATAAACACCTCTCCAGAAAAGTCCATTAAACAAGTTACTTCACTGTTCTACGCTATATCCCGACATTTTATTAAATTTTTTTAAATCACATTATTATAATTATTATTTTAAAGGTGTAGCATGTAGAATTTAGCGGCATCTAGTGGTGAGGGTGCAGATTGCAACCAACTGAATTCCCCTCTATGTAGGAGAAGCTACGGTGGACGCGAAACTTGAAAGTCCCTCTCTAGAGCCAGTGTTTGGTTTGTCCGTTCTGGGCTACTGTAGAAACAAAATGGCGGCCTCTGTGGAAGGGGACCTGCTCCCCATGGAGATATAAACGGCTCATTCTAAGGTAACGAAAACATGATTCTTATTTTAATGGGATTATACACTAATTAATACACATTTACGAATATTATATTCCATATCTGCCAAGTCAGTTCCGCTAGATGCCACTAAATTCTATACACTGCACCTTTAAGTGTCAATTTAAGGCAAATACTTTATTAAAAAAGCTTCTTACCTGGATGACAAACAGTGGCCCCGCCTGCTGCTGCTGGCCCCGCTCGTCCATGTAGCTGGCCCTCAGGAGCCCGGAGCGCAGCACGGCGTGGAGCAGCATGTCCGCCGTCAGCAGGGCCATGTCCCCCGCCATGGCGCATAGGCTCACCAGGTACAGCAGGAAGTAGCGGGTGTTCCAGGCGCCGATGCAGTTGTTGACCCAGATGCAGTGGTGGTCGAAACGGTGAACACACCTGTCGCAGACCCCTAGGAGGCAGCGCGCGGGACGGTCAGTTTGGGTGCTTAGGGAAATTTCCCACTTTGTGCATTTCACTACAGACAATTAGCATTAAATAAATAAATATATAAAATAACAGTCTGAAAAAATGGAGAATAACAATAAAATAGAACAAAAAGTAATATAAAGTAAAACATTTAAATTCAAAAACATTTAAATGTTTTTTACATTTAGAAACATTTAAAGTCAAACATATACAAATAGCTTAAAATTACAAGATAATTCAAAGCATAAATAGCCAGATACATAGAAATATACAGAATATACAAAACGTGATACTATGCACTGCATAAATTATTGTTATGGGTAGATAGATTATTGCACAAGCTCATTTCTGAAATAAAAACCTGTCAACACTACTGCTTGCATTTTTGTGAATTTCAACACCAGAAACCACCGCCATTGTTCCTGTAACTTGACCCCCTAACCCTAACCCATACAGTAATACTGATAATTTCACTTCACTCACTACAGTGTTTGGAGCGAGCCGGTTTGACCAGCTGACAGGTCAGACAGGAGACGGCAGGATGGAACATCTTCCTGTCGTAGGGATAGATCTGCAGCTGAGCCGAGACCCTCTTCTTTGTTACCGTGCCTGCGAGAGGGAGAGGGGGTTAAAGACATGAAACCGGACTTATGATTGGAACTCAAAACAAATATTATTTGACTCAAAACACATTATTAGACCCCCCCCCGCCATCACCAGTTCTCTAGAATAAAGCCTTGTTTGCATCCCTGTATGCATCTTGCAAGAAGGATTCATTTCACAATGGAGCCCTGCAAGATCAAGTTCCACTTTTGAGGTGGAGAAACAACGCAAAGCGGTACCCGAAATTCAAGTGAATTTCTTTGAACAGTTCAATGAATATCTTTATTAAACTAACATTAAAATTAGTCATTATGCAAACTCTCGACCTTTCAGTATCCCTGCCTGACATCTCTGAAAAGAAAACCAAAGTACACATGTCTTAAAGATGCAGTGTGTATGTGTCATAGTGTATCATCCCATGTAAATAAGAATCGTTGTGTTTTAAATACCTTAGATTGAGACGTTTATATCTACATAAGGAGCTCCTTACAGATACTGCCATGTTTCTACAGTAGCCCAGAAGGGACAAACCGAACACTGGCTCTAGAGAGGGACTTTCGCGGCCCCCGTAGCTTCTCCTCCACGGAGGGGAATTCAATTGGTCGCAATCTGCAACCTCACCGCTACTGGCCGCTAAATTCTACACACTTCACCTTTAAGTGTAGTGATAATCGGGTGAAGGTGAAGGGTGTATGTCCACGTTGAGAGCGTGTACAAAGACGCAAGTTCTCACGTTGCGGCGACATGTCCAACTTTACCGGGATCTTTCTTGACGCAGAGGTAAAAGAAGCAGGACTTGACGGCCAGCAGGGCGTACGGCACGGACAGGCTGGTGAGGCCAGTGTCCATTTCCCGGCAGTAGCCAAACACCTCGTAGGTGAACTCCGCATAGACGGCGGCCTCCAGCAGCAGATGCAGGCCGACGAACATTCCGTTCCTGAAACGACGCACAAGAGGACACGCACATTTCGACAATTCCGTCTCTTAGTTTCGTTTCGTTTCGTTTCGTTTCAACGGGAAACGTTAAAACAACTTGCCTTTGATGGAAAAGCCCGTGCAGGCTCCTCTGCAGGAACCTCTGGAGCCATTGCGGCGTGAAAGGCGCAGCAAACTGGGAACGAATGAAGAGAACGGAGCTGGATCAGTCTCCCGGCGACGTGCTACGGCGCGACGCGGTGTCATTGCATAGAAGCGCACTTCGTTCTCACCCCGGACAGGCGGCCGAGGAGGAAGCTAAACGGCGTTTGCTGCCGGCCGGAGTACTTGCAGACCAGGGCGATGCAGGTCAGCACCGCCGCCACGTAGATGGCGAAGAGGGCGAGGAAGTCCATGGTCCGCCTACCAATCCGGGATGAGGAAGACAATCGAATTCAATGTGTATGTACAGGACATATTACATTACATTACATTACATTACATACATTGCAATGACAGGGGCTACCTGGCTAGTATTGGTTTTGGGTGTAAACATAAATATAGATGGGATATTTCTATACAGGGGTGAATAAATATGTATACAATACGAGCATGGATCGCAATGGGTGAGTGCGTCTAAATTGTTATTATTGTTGTTGTTGTTGTTATTGTTGTTATTATTGTTATTGTTGTTGTTATTATTGTTGTTATTATTGTTGTTATTATTGTTGTTGTTGTTGTTGTTGTTATTGTTGTTGTTATTATTATTGTTGTTGTTATTATTATTATTGTTATTATTATTATTATTACAATCAAGTAGATAGAGTCTACAGGTGCTAATGGTGAAAACCCACGTGTTTTAGATCGGACCAGGGCAGCGGGGGAACCTTGTGCCTTCCAGCTTCGGAGGTTAACCCTCCTCGGCTGGTCCATTGGCCGCCGCCATAGTTCGCCCCTCACGCCGCCGTTTCGACCGCTTCCGCCGCCCTTACCTCGGGAATTATGGATAAACCGCAGTCAAGCTGCCCCGTGTGATCTGCAACAACATAACTGGTTTTAACGCAACGCGTCCCGCCGAACAACGCACAGCCGTCGCTCACCGGAGGGGTTACTTCCGTAGCATAGGGTGGCTAACCGCCGAGCTAACAGCTGACCGCGCGGACGGCGGCGTGAGGGGCGGAGTCGGTCAGCGCCGCCTGTTGTGGCGATAGGCGGCCGTGTGGACTGGTCGCGTTTAATGAATCGTTGGAATTTGTCCCCGAAAGTGAGACGTCAATGCCGGTCGATGGGAGTCCAAACTATTCCCGCATTGACGCTTGAAACGGCGATATATCGGTGACGATGTAACCGATATATCGTTCGGGATTTCGCTTTTCGCACTTTCGTGATATAGTTAAATAGTGTTATTTATGTCTCGTTATTATTATTATTATTATTATTATTATTATTATTATTATTATTATTATATTATCGTTATTGTTTCCTGCTCTTAAATTCACGCATTACAGTCAAGAAACACAGTTCTCTGAAATACAACTTTTTAGACCCAATTCTAGCTTTACTGCTGCTAGCTTCTACCTGCTCGGTCATAACATCCACATGTTTCTTTAAAGTTACTACTTTCTCCAGTTTATTTATTTATTTATTTTACAAGTAACATTTTTCCCCCAGTAACTATTTTCAAAACGAACTATTTTTTTTAGTAACTTTAAAAGCACCCTTTTTCCAGTAACTAATTAAAGGTGCAGTGTAGAATTTTGCAAAACGGAATGGAATATGGAAGATAGTATTCATAAGTATGTGTTAATTAGTGTATAATCCCATGAAAATAAGAATGTTGCCTTAGAATGAGCCGTTTATATCTCCATGGGGGCTGGAGCCCCTTCCACGGAGGCCGCCATGTTGCACCGCCATGTTTCTACAGTAGCCCAGAACGGACAAACCAAACACTGGCTCTAGAGAGGGCCTTCCGCGTTTTTCGCGAGTTCCGCGGCCACCGTAGCTTCTCCTACACGGACGCCGCCTTTTTGCACCACGACGGACACGGAAGGGAATTCAATTGGTCGCAATCTGCAACCTCACTGCTGGTGGTCGCTAAATTCTACACACCGCACCTTTAATAACTACTAATAATTCTTATGAACGCATCAATAGTCATCCCCAATACATTGTCAAATGATCAATATCGAGGTATTCATCCAAAATAATGCAATTGTCGATTTCGACAATATCGGCCAAATCTGAAAGGTCTTCTGCTTTCACCTGGTTGGAGTGGGTGCCGTGCCATAGTTCTGACGGCCCGTTATTCCGAAACCCAAATAGTCCAAAATATGTTTGTAATGTATCTAACCATCTCTAAGCTTATACCTAAACGTAAGCATCTCTCAACATTTTTCGGGCTAAACCTGACATTTTTCGGACTATTGGGGTTTCAGGCATAATGGGCCGTCGGACATTATTGACAGCTTTTCTTCTCCCTCAGATGATGTTCTGCACAACGGCAGCAAGGCATCACCAGACACCTGTTGGATGCGGTGGCACTCAGGTTACAGGGCATGGTGGCAGAGAGAGGAGCAGGAGCTCCGGAGGGGTCCTGCGCGTCTCCGGAGGCCGGTTATTAAGGTAAGGGGCATGGAGATGATGGCACGGGACTTTGTATAACCATGTGCAGGCTTCGATCACTTTGAATACACGCTTTGTCCGACACGGCGATGAATAAAAAAAATTGGTATTTACTATTTTAGTTGTTCTGGATTCATCACGTAACTGCTTTGCATGGTTGTTGTGCCTCTTTCTAAGACCAGAGAAGTGATGATTCATATTGAGTGCCGTGGGTTTTTTTTATAATCATTTTTATTTTTGTTTCAATAATTTCGGTTTACTGTGAGTGCATTTCTAGTGCTACACAGCTACCTGAAGGAATACGGGGTTTAAAACATTTCTCAAATTAAGTGATGATTACAATTTTACTGATTGCGGGTAAAGCCATGCTCCTTTCCCAAGGATTCAATTGCCTGTGAAATGCTGTAGCACTTTTCCCTCGCTCTCCCCGAGTCACTTGGTGGAATAACTAACCTGGCTAAGGTGTAAGATGAGAGTTTAACTGAATGGAATGGTGTATGTTTGGAAATACAACCACTTCTGCTTAATTATTCAGTTTGGGGTACCAGACCAGCTACGCATCCCTTATTGTGTGCTGTGCTGCCGTAGTGTCTATTATTAAACAGAGTGGACAGATCACTCTCAAGTAGGCCGTTGCCCTTTAGCTGAGACTGATGCTCAGTCATTGGAATCGACTGTCCCCAACGTAATAGTCGTTACCCGGATTCTCTTTAATCTGATGTCTTTCCAAATCTACCTCATTTCCTTCCTCTTATAAGATCTTATTGTGAATTCACAAAAGGAAGAACACTTCTACTTCTCTCGTTACCTGATATAATACTTTTCCTTGTGTATGATCTTTAAAGGTTATAGGAATAATGTTCTGACGCTCTGGGTCTGAGCCTTGCAGATATTATCAGTTGCTGTGTAATGCTGGTGGTCTTTTTCTTGACTATACTGTTTTTGATCTAGCCACTACATTTCCACACATACTTGCCGTCTTCATAATGGTCTGTGTGTCCTGACATAACACTCATTACTCAAAATGGAGTCAGTGCACTGGTTAACAAAAACCCAATCACCGGATTGCATCAATGGGTGTGTGTGTGGTCCGTGGATATCCACAAGTCTCTGCGCACTCGAGGGAGGGGGGCTCTGTATGCGAGGGGCGGAGGACATCTGAAGATTCAGCCAATAATCCTACTAATCCTACAGGCCAAAGTCTTAAACTACCCCCTGCTCCTTCTCAATGGACTAAACATTCGGGTACACACATAGGTGCAAACGCACACTTTCTCACACACACATACATACATACATACATACATACATACACACACACACACACACACACACACACATGTCCAGGTCGGCAGACATTCCAATTAGTCCTCATCAAGCTCCCGTACATCGGCGCTGAGTGATTCTGGGCCAGCAGCAGTCCCTTGGAGAGCCACCTAGCCGAGAGAGGAGGAGGAAAGAAAAGGAGGCGTGCGTGTATTTATAGAAAAATGAGGCCTCACAATACCCTTTTTGGAGAGAGAATGATTAAGGAACGAAGTGGAGCGGGTGCACGTGTCCCAGTTTTTCCTGCTTTAACACTGTGCTAGCGGGCCGGCCCTGGTATGAATCAGGGATGAGACACACAGACTTCACCTGCTAGTCATGCACAGTCACCCTGAGCCCATGTGCAGGCGGCGATGCTTCCTCCGCAGAGGACTCTCAAGTGGGAAGATGGTGCTGCGTTTTGAGTCCCTTTCCCCTCCAGTTTGACCGAGGGCCCCATAGCTGTCGTTCTGCGGAGCTTTCGTCTCTATCTTTCCACGCCAGTATCCGAGAAGACGGATTGGATATTATCTCCGTACAAGGCCGCCTGCTACCTTTTGATACGCACATCTATTCAAGATGAAGAAGTTTTTGCAGAACAAAAAGGGCAGATACTCTTTTCGTCAGACGAAGCGGGGCTCCCGGTATCCGCCGAAAGATTTTTGTAAGTCTCTTATCAGCTTTGTCCGGTTTGTGAAAGCCACTGTGCCGCTGCGGTTTGAAGGCTGTCGACCTCTTCTTTAACTCAAATCTGAACTGTAGGGTTCCTGGAAGATTAGGTTTATCTACAGTGAAAATACTATAAATACTATACTAATATACTATAAATTCTAATTATGCGTTTGGCAGAAGCAGCATTTATTGGCCGGAAAGCTTTTGGAAACTGTCAAATTTGGGTTAATTCATTCTCACTATTTGATCATTGATAGCTTTGATTTCTGTTGCATTATATTCTAAAAACTCAATCACAATATTTACTTGCATGTGAGACCATCCGTGTTCTCTTTAAAAGTCCCAGAGCCACTACACGGCGAGGGGTTCTATGCGGAGTAAATAAAAGATCTGAAGGAGCAACTTGTGCTCCCCGAGCTCCCCGAGCTCATCGAGATCGAGACATTCGCGACACCTAAATTTGATTGGCTGCTGTGGAGCCAGGGAACCAGGTCAGTGGCCTCAGAGGCTGTCATAGTTCAGGGTAGAGTCACAGAGCCACACATGACAGTGCGACTTCACACAGGAGAGGAAGCACGAGGAGATTTAGCTTCATACCCAGCGTTTTACGTCTTCCAAACAAAGGTCCAGGTTTGACACCAGTGTCAGCAGCAGGTATGCCTTGTATGTGTATCTGTGCTAGCTTGTTTGCTTCTTTGTATGTATGTATGTGCGTATGCGAGGTGTGAGAAGGTCACTGCTGCTCGCTGCTGAAAATATACCCTGCGACTCGCCCCATGTTGCTTAGTCTCATTGAAGTCTTTGCTGACGACGAATGTGATTACCGGCTAAACTACTGATAAATATACTTGTAAGTTGTAATATAAATGTATTGTAATTTGTGTGGATGTGTGCCTATGAATATGTATTTCTATGCGCTTCATCTGTTTTGGGACTCTCCAACCTTTGTCGTTGACTCATTGCGATGGTGAGCAGATGCAGATAATTACCGTGCTTCTTTTCAGGCCATACCTTTCATTTATTTTGTACAAATCCAGCATCCTATGTTCTCCTTCATAGTTCTCAACATGCCGACATCCAATCACGGCTGGCCCGAGGACTTTGGCTTCAAGCTAGGAGGAAGTGGCCCCAGTTACATCCTGTCCGTGGAGGAAGGCAGCAGCGCCCACCTGGCGGGATTGCAGGCTGGGGACCAGGTGCTGGAGATTGAAGGTCAGAATGTGTCGACGCTCGGTGCCCAAGCCGTCCTCGCCATCGCCCAGACCCAGAAAAACATCCCCCCAAGCATCGGAGTGGTTTCACGTATACAACAGGTCTGACGCAGCCCTTGAATCCATTTATCCATTTATCATTTATCTAGGGTGGGTTTGATTTTTGACCACTTGTTTTTTGTTCCACCTCATAGATGGACATCATACCCGGCCCGGACGGTCGTTTTGGCTTCACCATCGTGGGAGACTGCCCTCTTCTGGTGGAGGACTGCTCACCCTGCTCTCCGGCCGGGCGGAGCGGCCTGCGTGCGGGCGACTACGTCATGGAGGTCAACGGGATCCCCGTCCGGCAGCACGAGATGGCTGCGGCGCTCATCAAGGCCTCCCAGGGAAGGACCCTCCGCCTCGGGGTGCTGTGCCTGGGCTCCAGGCAGAAACGCAACAGCAGCATAGACGACAGTCAGCTGGGGGGAGATGGGATGAGGTTGGACCGCAAGCACAAGGCTCTGGAGTTCAACAGGAGGGTGAGTGTACTGCAATGCTGCCACTCTTTGAGGGCCACGGTCATGCAGGTATTCTCTAGTGGGTGGAATCCATTTTTTAGTGCACAATGAAACTGACTAGAGAAACTAAAAACATATAATGGTTGTTAGTTTGGGATTGGAAACTTGGCTCTTAATGGCAAATTAATGGAGACCACTGATAGGGAATCATGGCAATTATCTGTATGTTTTGTTATTTTATGACTTGTGTTGTGAAAATTTACAGGGGCAGTATTTTCTGTTTGACATGTAAGGAAAACCAACATATTTCGGGAAGGGGTAGAGCTAGCAGTTGATCTATATTAATCCTATATTGTTTTACAGCAAACACACAGCTTACCAAGTGTTGGTTAGTGTTCTGTGTTGGTGTTGGTTGCACTTTAAAGGAGCCATATTTTGCTCTTTTCAACAACTTAATATAGGTCTCTGAGGTCCCCACAACATGTGTTTGAAGTGTTTTGCTGAAAATACCACTCAGATTATTCATTCTAGCCATTCTAACCTGTGTCTATATTCTTCCAAGCTCTGACGGAGAAAGTTCCGGTGTGTGTGTGCCACACCCACCCCGGAACTTTCTCCAACTTCTGTATGAAGATAAACATTCACTATTTCCACCTTATCAGTCCACCAAAATGTGTTTCTGAACTAATTTGATGCGGGAAATAGGCAATGCAGTTGCTGAATTTTCACTCATATTACATCTACAATTCCTAATTTAAAAGTTTGTTATGATTTCCGGGCACCGCGGTGTCGCACCAGCCGTGGGTGGAGTTACTCAGATTGGAGGCGCGGTTCGAATTCTAATGTGTAGGGTGTGACGGCAAACTTGAACAGCGTGTTTTAGGCCTTTTTTTCAGAGTGAGGCAGAAAAAATTAACTCGCTAGGTTGTCTTTTTTCACAGTTTGTGTGTTAGTAGGCCCATCAGAGACCCACATGAATGTGCACAAGCACTGAAAAAGTGAGTTTTTTATAATATGTCTCCTTTTAAACCATTCCAAAGCTTAATCATTATCCCTCCGTCAGATTGAACAGATCTTGGGGGAAGAGCCGGAGGTGAGGGAGAAGCTGTTCGCTGTGCTGAAGCAGTATGCAGCAGAGAAGAAGGTCGATTGGCTGGCGTCCGTCCTCCCAGACGTCCTAACCACAGACGAGCAAAGACAGCTCATCTCTAGCATCAGGTAACACTCACAGAAATCTGCTCTAGTTACATCGGAGCACTTTACAAAAGTGGAGAGGAACGACATGCTTCTAGAAGAGGAACGATGGACAGTTAAGTGAAAGTCTGGCTATCAAATTTGAAAGACAACAACTGCAAGATTGAGTTTCCTCAGGGGTTTTTTTTTTCTCCTGTGGTTCAAGGCCAGAAGCAATAGTTAATACCATCCTATGGCTGGGGACTGTGTTGTACAGTAACTGCTGTTTTTTAGAATGTAATCCAACCGGCCCTTAATCCTCAATTTGCTGTCCCGATCAAAAGTAATGTTAATCTACAGAGATTAAATCACAACACTGCTGAAAACAGGCTTTTCCCTTTGCCCGTCCTGTCAGGGGACAGATTAGGGGAGAAGGGGGGTGGGTCTCACTTAGCGTCAACTACTACCACAGCGCATGGGCTCCATCTACCAGTCTGGGTAAACCCCCCCAACGTACACACGTGCATGTGCATCAGTGCCAGTGAAACCATTGGGCTTCAGAGACAAAATGCACGTGAACGAGCCTAAGTACGCTGTGCTTAGTGGTGGCTGAGGGTGTCCATTAAGCTTGGCAGAATCTGCAGTCATGTGTTGGAGCTAATGATGAAGCAATTGTCATTACATCAAACCTAGCTTTCGTTGTGTTCTGTAAATTGAAATATCTTCTAAGGCTCCCAGGAATGCAGCATTTGTTTTGATATACACTTTTTTTTATCAATTTGTTTTTTAAGACAAATTCATCTTTGTGCCAGTTGGGCTCCAGCAAATCTAGATAACGAAAGTTTTAAAGAGGTAATTCCACTAGAAGGGGTAGTTGTCTACTTGGTCATCCCAATGGAATCTCATTAGAAATGACAGTTTAAGATTTGATCTTGGCTGGTGTAAATATGGTTCACAACATGGATTCTGGCTATATTGAGATTTTTTTTGAAGCTACACTAAGCTAAATGAAGATGAGGTTGTTACTCTAAATGGCACCCCCTCTGTATAAGGGCACTGCTCAGGTGGGAGTAGCCGTGACGCTGAATAAATCAGAGTTTTGTTGTCACAAAGTGGCTATGAATAATGCAATCGCCGATCCTGTGCTCCCAACGGTATTGTAATTCTAATATTGTAATTGAGATTCTCCTGTTTGAACAAGCATCACAGCAACTTTATGAACGCTGTTTCCCTCTCTTCCCTGTCCTTCGCCCCTCCCTCTTACAACACAATCTCTCTCTCTCCCTCTCTGTCTCTCTTTGGATCCCACTCTCTAATTTGTCTCTCTCTGCATCTGTGTGTGTGTGTGTGTGTGTGTTTAGCCGTGATAAATTTTCGGGTCGTTATTCTGCCGTGAGCTCTTGCAGTTCAGTCCCCTGCTCTCTGTCTGGTGGCAGTGGCTTTCCCATGACACTTGGTGAAGCCAGCCTCCCTCAAGCACAGATCTCCCTTCGTTTCTCCCATCACCCCTCCTTGAGGAGTGCAGGGGAAGGCGCGCAGAATGCTAAATATCTGGCATTCTTCACCCTGAATAGAATTTACTCAATTCTACAGCACCCCGGTTTTGATGGACGCAGGAACTATGTCACACTGAGCAGAAAGCATGAGCTGCTTGGGGTAAGTGTTATATTAAGCGCTATCCCTCTCAGTTTGTATTCAGTCTCATTTAACAGGACGCTCTCTTTGAGAATTTCCTGGGAATTATGGTTAAAAAGTGCGGTATCTATGTTTCCGTTGCTTAGTTTTTGTGCTGTGGTTCTAATGTTTAAACCGCAGAGTGTGGATTCATACAGAAATTATGTTTGAGCGGACGCTGTGGGATGAGATGGCACATTGGAGTAAGGTGCAATTCAAGGATGCATGAGGGTGTTTGTAAACTGAGAAAGTCAGTAAATGGGGACACTAACGCTTCCAGGGTTAGAGACTGGACTCCCTCAGGGTTTCTGTGGAGCCTTCAAGACACTTCAAGGCTTTGGATGATGACGATGGCTGTGGCTTTTTGCCGTTTTGTTTATAGATTCCTGCTCTAATTCTGGATAACTGTAAAATTGTGATTCAATCATTTGAACTGCATCGACATGGAAGTTAAGTGATAGTTAATGAGATTCATTATAACTGGATGGATTTCTCACAGCAACAAAGTATAGATCATTGTGTCCTAAATAAGCGATACATTACATTTGATCAGGATGAGTGATGCACCCTTTTTTGGCCTGTAATTTGTGTGTGTGTATGTGTGTGTGAGTGCACAACTGTTTTTTAGTAACAACACAAACATCAAACTAAACTTAATTCTTCTCATATATCCAAACCTTTAAACTACAATTAAAGCCATTGTCATTTCTCATCCTAAACTAAACTCAAATCACTTTGCTATCTTAAGTATCTTTTGCTGTGCGTTTATTTGTTTGTGGTTATAATAATTGATAGAACTCTAATGCAAATTGAGAAGTCTTCACCAGCATTTTAAACCCATCTTGTTGTCACCCTGCACAACATAGCATGTTGTGTATTCCAGATATTTAATCTCACAATAGAGGAAAATTCTTATTGTTGTGGGTTCTCTTGCTGTAGGCTGTATCACTGCAGTTAGATGTGTCACTTGTTGCTGTTCTCTGATGTAAAAGTTCAGATGCATCTATTCAACCATCCAAGGGCATCATTCATTTCCATCTCTGCATTCCATTTCATTCAACTTCTACATATGA
Organism: Cyttopsis rosea; assembly: GCA_900302355.1. Classification (NCBI taxonomy): domain Eukaryota; kingdom Metazoa; phylum Chordata; class Actinopteri; order Zeiformes; family Parazenidae; genus Cyttopsis; species Cyttopsis rosea. Next base: position 13,289 of record OMKR01000249.1, read on the forward strand.
ATATTAAAGGCAGAGGTCGTCTAATAACTGGATGTTATGTCTCGATCTGGCCACGCCGCACATACTTCATTTTCAATACTACTTTTATTCATAACTGCGAAAAGCCTGGGCTGATATTTGAAATCCAGCTCTATACGTGATTGTTTCTGTGCTTTTAATTTTTTTCACGGTCCTCACAGCGATCAATTTTTACCGACAGCATCTGACCCCATTGTGTTCATGGTGGAAGATAAGTGAGATGCGTCCGACCTTGTTTTTCACGGACGCCCGCCCTCTGCAAAACGTCTAGCTTTTGACCAAATCCTGGACACTGGCCAGCGACAAAGTGACCTTAAATAGCACGTATTTAATCGTGTAGTTATTCCTTAATTCCACCGCCCTTATCCTTCAGAGTACCGCTGAGGTACTTAACTGTGTAACAGTATAATATGCATGTGTTTTACACCACCACCTAGTACGCAGTGCAAACTAGCAACCGTGTCCTACGCCCACATCTGGACAGTGAAACTGAAATGAGGTCTCCCATATATAGATTGCTGCCTGTCATTCCTCCCTTTTGAGAAATCTTATCTCTCTCTTTCTCTCTGCCTCTCTTCCTCCCCCTTCATGCTCTCACCCACCCACCCACAGATAAATATAGATTGTCAGTCTTTGAAAATGAGGCCAAATCAGAGCACTTAAAATAGTAAGAAAACTTTATTTTGTGATGAAGCGGCGATTCCAACAGATGGGTTTTGCCATCGAAAAAAAAAAGATGATGCGAGGGATCCTTGCCCGACGCAAACAGGCACATGGGCACACGCAAAGATAAATGCAGATATCGGCGGACAAGGCGCGTTTTTAATAAAGTTAAATGCCGTTGAATAGGAATATATAAAACGTGGATCCGCAGGAATGTGGGCTGTCTCGCACACATCCCTGCAGCGAGTCTAAATTTGTCCAGCTCGAACGACTTGCTTATTGAACCCAAAGGTACAGTACATTCTCTGAATACGCAGCATGTGCCTCAGTCCAACGCCCGCTCACCCCACTATGCAGTTTTACAGTATGTATGTTCATCCGAGACACTGTGGAACAAGCCGGAGACAGCCTCAGCATAACGGCTCCAAAAACGAGGCATTTTAAAAAGGTTATGCCTTCTCTCTTGACATAATTGGACGCTTGTTTTGTTTTTTCGTTGTCTCTTTTTGTTTCTTGTTTTCATTTGCATGCATACTGCATAATCAATATAAATCTCCAGTGACGGTGGATCGAGGGTGGATGCTGCTATGGCGGCGGTGGGAGTAAAACACTAATTTGTGTAAAACACACTCCGTCATCTATTGATGGCACCCAGGAGCATCGTTTGCAAGAACCTCCCCGTAAAAACCGGCGCACAGAGATTTGTTCTAAAACGAGAAATATCAAATTTTTATAAAAGCACAAGACAGCTCATTAGTTAATAAATAAGTTTAAAGGGATGTTTGGAATATTTATGTGTTTATTTATCTCTTGACTTATTTTTCAAATGTGCGTGTGGCTCAGATTATTATTATAAATTTTTTTATTTTTTTGCCTCTGCTACTTACAGAAATTTTAAACTCATTTTATTCTCGAAATTTGACAAAATTGTCAGCAAACGTGAGCAGCGGAACAGGGACTCTTGTGTTGCATCGGCGAGCGGCACTCGCTAATTAGAAGAGCGTTTCTCGCACGTTGGACAGAGCTAATCCTCGCTTCATGAAGTTACCTCGTTCTCTCCACAGCTCTCAAAACCGGTTTCTCAAAATCCCTGTATAATATCTGTCTGCTATTTAGCCTCGTTTAGTTTTTCCTCCACCCCTCGTAATTAACCTCATAAGTCTCTGACAACAGCAATATTTTAACAGATAATTTTTTCTTCTCCCCTTGTTGCTACCTGACCGCCGTTGCTTTTCACACGAGGCGCTCTGGAACACACTCGCCTCGTCTGTTGAGGGCTGATTCATCCGAATTGCCAGCAGAGCCGCTCGGAAACAACAACACCAGCCAGTCAGAACAGACTGCTGTGGGAGGGAACCAGAAAAAAACAAAAGAAAAAACAAAACAACAACAGTCTCGAGTTTACGTGCTGCTCACAAGTGGACATAAAACACCCTTCTCGTAATCAATTAATCTACCTAACCTAGCTGTGCTTTAATTGGATGTTTGATTGTGTCTATGAATGAATGATGACAAATCAACAATCTGTTTGTTTTTTGTTTTTTCAGCCTTGATGAAGCGAGGTGGCGGGTGGTTCTATTTTTGTTTTGCCAAGCTGGCCCTGTGTTCCTGTGCATATACCTTTTTAGTTGGTTGGTGTGTGTTTGTGTGCATATCTGCCCCCATACACTTGTTGTATATGTGCAGTGTGTATCTTCTGTGGGTGTGTGCGTGTGCTTTTTATTGTACACCTGCGTTGAGTGGGTGTATTGTACTCTTGGCAATGGCTCTTGAATGAGGTGTGTTTTGTTTTTGTTTTTTATTCTGTGTTATGGGCCATTCCATTGAGCAGCGTGGCTCAAGGGGGTGATGGCACGTTCTGTTTTATGCCCGCACTCACCAAAGGGAACAAACAGGCAATTCGGAATCTAACTCCAAGTCATACAGGTCAGCCCAATTAAATACCCAATTAAAAGTGTTGCCGGTAATGTCAGAATTGGACGTAGTTGTTATATATAACGTTGTTATATCATTTTTCTCCATGTGGATTGATAAATATCCAATCTGCGCTCTAATCCATACAGATGTATGACGATATGAATCAGTCTTGAGAATGAATGGAAATGATTAACAATCTTCAATTAGTGTTTTCTCATGACTGCCATCAGATTAATATTTTAGCGTTGGTTTCTGGTCTCAGTCATGCAGCGCATGTCTTTTAACGTATCTTCTCACATTCGTGGGTGACCTTATTCAAGCCATAGTATTCCACTGCAGATGGCAGGGATACACCAAAAGACTTTCAAAAAGACTTTCAAAAGACAGATATCACACATTCAGACTGTTTGAGACTCGTTTTTCCATATCAGTAGTGCGCTCACTAAAGGACTTCACAGGGAATCACACATCATGGGATTCTAGCACACACTGCAGGATCCAAGACTTAAGATTCAAGATAATATTAAACCGACCCCATATGATCACTAACATTTCTGACCACCTCAAATCAAACAACTGCCGGTGACAGGAGCACGCTCTTAACAACCCTTAAGTCAAGAGATTTCCTTATGATTCAATTACGATCTTGACAATTTGTCTGGGACTCGAAAATTCTAGCGCCAGTCCTTTGCTGTAAACTAGGCATTACCAAGTGAACGTTAAACATGTTGCTAATGAAGCTAATGAAAAACCACTGCGCTGTCCTGTAGCGTTCCAGAAATAGAGTTACAAATCGTTAAGATTTTCCACATTTTTAAAGGTCAAAATCGTTAAGGGCCAAAAGTACGACGTTTGTTCTTTTCGGAATGATCGGAAATGACATTTACGTCAAGTGAGGACAGTAACGTGTGCGTGTGCAAGTTGGGGAGAGAGGGAGGGAGAGAGAGAGAGAAATGGACAGATGGACAGAAAAGAGAGAAAATGAGAAAATAGCGAGAGAAGGAATGACAGAGAGAGAGAAAGAGAGATCCAGGCGACAGATACAAGGAGTCGAACAGAAGTAAACGGATGCGGAGCAAATTGGACACAGCGCAGAGATGCATAGAGAGATATAAAGAATAAAACGGAGAGAGAGAGTGAGGGAGGAAGGATAGCGGAGGAGACATCCCGCTCTCTCGCTCACTCCCACACCTTTTGCTGTTGCTGTGTTCACACACTCGCACCTCACGCTGCAGCAACCACACTCTCCGCAGAGCAACCAGTGCTGCCCGGACCGAAGCTCCATCTCTCTCTCTCTCTCTCTCTCTCTCCCTCTCTCTCACCGTCTCACCGTACAAGTTCTCTCGTTCATTTTCTTCATTTTCTCCTCCCTTTATACTTGATGGGTGACACCTGTGTATTTTGTCGGATGCTGTTGGCTTTCGGATGAAGCCTGTCGGTTACAAATAAGGTTTATCTTTGGGGCTTTTTTTCCCCTGCATCCCGGATGTTCGATTTCGCCCACCGCTCCAGCAGGTTCCTCGGACTCTCTGAGCCGAGTGCCCTCGCCGTCTGATCTCGTTATCATATCGACGAGACGAGAGGCTGAATTTTCTCAGACTCAGACTCAGAGGGGGAAAAGAAACAAACAAACAACCTTTATTTCCTTCTTTCCTCCTCACATGCCGGATCCCTCTCGCCATGTTTGCCAGGATCTTCATTCCGAAAAAGCACCGGCAGCGCTTCGACCAGGCCGTCTCCCAGAACCTGATCA
>OMKR01000259.1:9556-39518 GCA_900302355.1 Cyttopsis rosea
ACTTTCTACAGATGCATCGTTTCTGTGGAAGAAGACAATTCTGCTCCAGACCTGTTATTTTCCCTATTTTCCCCATTAGGGGTTTATTTGAGACAAGCCCTTTTCCCACTTGCACTGAAAGCCGTAAATCTACTGGCAATGGTCCATATTTGGCGTAATGTGGGAACACAAGCCGGTCTCAATGATCTGTAAATTTCCCCACTCTCTACCTCGTATAATTTCCGGGAAAATGCTGGTACGGCCAGTCTTGTAAATGGAAGCAGTAACATTGCCAGGACAAGCACGTAGAGTAGGGGTGGAGCCGATTTCAAATCCGGTATTCGGCAAAGCACAAATAGTGGTTTTTTATGAATATTTATTTCGTACAAATATTTCAAAAATAATTTGTTTTTGGGAAGAAGAAAGAAAAAAAACATTCAGAAAAATGGCAAGTCCAAACCGCGGCGCTCGGCTGCAAAGATGAGAAACTGAAACATGTCCAGTCTCTACGGAGAAAGGTCTTTATGTTTCTTAAAAATGCCACTCAGACCCTAGACATGTCTTTTAGAGTTAGGGATGGAGAGGGGCATGTATGTCAGTTTGGGAAGTATGAAGTGCTTCGAGTGTGGAGACATCGGGCACAAGCTCTTCGCTTGCCCGCCGGCTGCACCGGAGCGCGGAGCCGGAGAGGGAACGAGCGGACAGGGAGGGGTGAAGAAAGTTCCTTCTCTGGAGGCAGAGAGTGTAGGACAGGTTGAAAATGACCACACTGATTTAACCTCTTAAGCTTCAGGCCCATTTCTTGGGTTCTGACTGAGGTGGAGGGGTTCGAGTTTGGGGGGTGTGGTGTGGGTCAGCAGTTGGTGCCACATACAAGTGCCTTACACCTTCAGAAAGCTGAGATTTCTATCAATTAAAAAGGTAATAAACATTATATTTGTAATTGTGCCTGATAAAATTATTAATATTTTGAGTGTAAAGGGGCTTTGAACATTATCCTCATGCCTAACGATGCCATTCCCATACTCAATTAAGTGTGATTAGTTGCTGCACCAAGTTGTGGGTTGATACCATTAATTACACAGCTTTGGTACACTTTCTAGCTATTTCTGACCACTCTGGAATGGGGAGGAAAAGGGTCACAAATCCCCACAAAAGACCACCTGAAGACCTCATGACCTTGCAAAACAAACTTAATGCTGTAGCATCAATAACTTTTGAAAATTGGAGATTTGTGTGAATTTGACAATTTTGGCGATTGTATGGCTCAGAAAAACCAACATGTACCTGGACACCCCATACATTTTCTGAGTGGTCTAGGTGTCTAGATTCTGGGTATCGAGTTTCATGAGGCTGTGATTATCTTAGAGGTCACAATAGGTCATTTTATACAACAAGGTCAAGTTTAAAAATTGCTGTCATCACATTGAAATGGTTATTATGAGGCCATATTTCATCGTGCAGTAATAGGGAAAAGAAAAGAAAGCCGAACATAACATTTTCACTGCATGCAGAACCGGCGCTCTTTAGGACTCTGAAGCTAACTTAGCCTGTGTAGCTGTTTAGCTCCGGTATTGCTGTGAAGCAGAGGCTCTTGCGGTTCTAATGATCAGAAGGGAAGGGACCCTTTTGAAAATAGTCAAGCCCATTTACTTTTGTCAAAAAAGATCGCCAACTTTGGCGAAATGTTACGCCTGCGTCCCAGAGGGTTTGCATGACATGCTTGTCTAGTTTCTGTTGATACCGGTAGCTTACAAACTGATCTCGCGAGACTCCATCAAAGACGGACTGCACTGTGGACCCGTCGGCCCTGTAGCCTCGGATGAGGACGGTGCTGACAGTGGAGCTGTGAGCTCCGGCCGTCCGGTAGGGAGGGGGGGGGGCGGACATGTTGCATTACCGCCATCTGCTGAACTGTCCCTTGCCCCATCTATTCCAGCATTATCATGGCATGTGTGAAAAGGTGCAAGACGGAAATATTCCGGACACAGCTGCATGTGTGAATAGTGAAAATGACGAGGGGTGCCGGAAAGGTTATCCCAGTAACTTACTGGGAACTATGTGTGAAAGGGGTCTATAATGTTTGATCCAAGACCAAATCTGAAACGGTCTTATTGCTATAAATGCTATAAATGACAAAACTAGCTGGTTTATCAAGGTGCCATATATTAGAGAAGTATATCTTGTTTTATAGCAGCACTAGTCAGCCAGACGGACACAAATGATACGTTTTCAGCTCGATCAACTGAAATTTCAAGTCATTAGGTTTGGTTTGCCTCCGCCTTACCTGGGGGGATTTTGCAAACTGTGGCGGGGTGCCAGCCATACCGCTGGTTGCAGTTTGGACTCTGGACAAAGATGGCGCTATCACTCAGACACTCTGCAAATACCTCCCCGCCAATGTAGTACAGTCTAACACCTCTTCCTGTAAGCACAGACAGTAGAAAGCATCACGACCACATTCCAAGTACAAATATACATGGAAATCTGTCTCAGTAACAGATGTGTAAACCTTTAGAGCTTCACAGTTTTGCCAATTACAAAAACAGTTAAAGCCCATACTTTGTTTGAATTCCAGAGGAGAATGGGTTTAATCCATGAAAACATTGTCCAGAATAACATTTGCTGAACTGGCCTCCCTTGTTTCTAGTTGCCAAGACAACTGCTCTTCACACCTAACCAGGAAATGGTTTAAACACTTCAATCTGACGACTGAATCCCACCCGGAAGCCATACCTATGTGCCTCCGAGTCATTTCCACCGTGGCGTTCCTGTTGACGTTGGACAACAGGCCCAGGCAGAAGCGTTCGGAGTTGGAGGGGTCTGTGAAGCCGTCCACCGTCAGCGAGGGCTGGGAGGCGTGGAAGGTCTCGCCCACGCGCTGGTTCAACTCGTAGTAAGCTATCGAGCACCAGAAGGCCGGCTCGGAGTACGTCACTGGCTGCAGGTCTGTGGAGGGAGAGCAGGGCGGGGAGTTGCAGGGAATCTTATTTTGAAGTAGACTTTGTATGAATTTACACAAATACATATTTGTAATCTTTATGTAGATATTTTTCCCTAATCTGATGAATGTGAAATACACACTTCAAAATTATTACAAATTGAATTAAACTAATGATGTGAATATTGTGCTTTGAAAGACGATGCATTTTAATATCATCACATGACATTTTGGCCTTGGGGTACATGTCATTGAACAATGTCTGATCCGAAGCACAGTAAAATAGCATTTGCATATAATATCTACATCCAATAACAGTATATAGGAGTTACCGTCATCATTGGAATAGTCATTTCAGTTGGACCGTCGATGACAACGGTCTACCAAATTATATCTTTATTTACTTTTCCCATGATTGTACTGTCTAATGTGGCAGCTCCCCACTATATGTTCCACAAGTAGAATAAAAACAAAAAATAAGACCTGGTAGGTCTTACCCATGCTGTGATTGACCGGGGACAGAGTGCTAGGGGACAGCTCTGCAGGAGAACCTGGACAAGGGCAGAAGACAAAAGTCAGTAAGAAACACCCAAGATATTACTACACCTCTTAAATCTCTATAGTTGTGCCAAATCTGAAAACTCAAGTTAACAATGTGATATGCTTTGTCTTACATATGTTCTAAATAGCCAACATTTAAGAAGCAGCCCTTGCTAATATCATTAACAATAAAAAAAATTGAGCTGCTTTTATTTACTAGTGAAGAGGAATTCGATATGGCGCTACATCATGTTAAATCATGCATCTCAACTCTGGCAACAAACAGAGTTTGGCGGAGGATCGCATCTACTGTGGCGTGGGATGGACCGACACAGGAGGAGAGCACTAGTTTAGGGTACCTGTGTCCATACTTTGATTCATCTGCTGATCGCTGGCCTCTCCATCCTCGCTGATATAGCCAGGTGGTGGCGTTTCTGTTGGAATGAATGAATGAATGAATGAATGAAATTAGAGAGAAACAAACCTGCTGTCTATAATCTGCATTGAAGAGGTCAAAATTAAATTAAGCACTGGAGCCTTTACCAACTATCAATTTACAGTCCTAGCAGCCTGGTACAGGTAGAGTGAGAGGAAACTAATATACTAATTTAAATACCAATTTATGAATGGTAAGTTTACTGATAAATTTGTTACAAGAATACATGAGATGGTCCACTCAGTCAAATGTTGTTGAAGTGTGTAACCTGGTATGTAGTTGTTTGGTGGTTCAATTCCTGCGGGAAAGTTTGTGTTCTCAGGTATGGAATGAGTGTAGTCATCCAGCGGCGGCAACTCTGTCAGGATTTCCGAGTGTCTTGGCACAAGAACGGGAGGCAGCACTGTAGCATTGGAGGAGATAAAAGAGCATTGGTCATCATAAAGTTTAGCAAGAAAAGACAAAAACAACAATGTTATAGTCCATCATCATTACCAGTTGGGCCTTTGGATTAAAAGGTAAAATGAAGGTTCTAACAACAAACACGAAAACACAAAAAATAAATTTCTATCATCATATTTGTCCGATTCATGAAATATTACTCACCTGGAGTCTCCACCCTCTGGTAGTGGTAGGGGTTGATGCAGACCTCGTCCTTCTTGAGGTGGAAGGCATACTCACAGGCCTCAATGGCGCGCAGCTCATGGTGACTGTGCAGGTCAGGCCAACGCCACAAGCGGCAGTAAATGACATGCGGAAGCCCCTTCCTGTGGGAGACCTGCAGGCGCCCATCCAGGGACCTGATTGGACAAGCAATTGGGCAAATGGTGGTGAGAAAGGCAGGGAGGCGCACAGGCAAAGTTAGATGATATAGATGAGAGAAAATGCATAATGTGGCCAGGCAGGGGAGGGGAATGGAGATGGATCGCGTTGGGGGTAGTGACGAGAAGCAAAAGGTGTTCTCAATGTCCGTCTGCACACTGTAAAGACAACTTTCCCACATCAAAGTTGTATGCAACACCATACAAGAGTTGAGGATAGTCACCTGGTTTGGTCAGGGTAGCTGTATAGGCCTGATGTATCCCACTGTTCTATCGTATTTGGTGTACTCAGTCCCCATATTTCAGAGCAATTGCTGTGCACAGAGAAAACAACAAAACAAAAACAAAAAAAATGATAAACATGGGACATGGATAATTCAGAAGTATCAGTATGGGAAATGTAAACATTAAAAGGCCTCTTTTATTAGAGTCTCAAGAAAGAAATCATCATCAGATTCATTTGCGGCGAGGAAATGAAAGATGGCAACTTCAAATAAAAGAAGCCTTTTGACAGAATCAACTAAAGAAAAAAACAACTATGGAATCCACTACGACACAATGACACGGTTGGTGAGACAAAGAGCATTCTTGCACAATTATGGCATTGTACTGAACATCAAAAATAACTCAAAAGTTTTTCACTAAGCCATTTATATCTGAGGCAGTGAACTTGTCTGGGGACATTCAAACAAACACTGAAGACACAATGCGACAAAAAGGGAGGGGGCTTGGAAAGGACTACATTTCCATTTTCAGACATTCTCAAAACATTAAAAATGGTAAAAAACAGTAAATCATAACATGGAATGCAGGAGAATGACAGAATAGTTGCTTCTGAAGAACAGGACAAGAACAGAGTCTGGGTGCCACGGTAGCAACACAACACCTGAAACCCGGGTTAAAAGGAAGTGGGATCTCAACTCAGCTAACTCAAAAGAAACAAACTAATTTTCTGGGTTCCTAACGACGACCAAGGTATTTGTCCACAAATCAAAGTGCCTTTTATATGAAAGAATCATCCTTCATCAGCCAATGAGGGGTTCAGTTGGTTAACTACTAAGAAAGACTAGTGATGTTGTCAAGTCGACCACTGCCGAAACACACTCATAACTAACGACGCCTTCTCTCCTTGGAATAATTTGGGGAAGCTGACCCTGCTGCTGCCGCGCAGAAACGTTTTACGACTCAGGAAAGGGATAATAAGAGGCAGTCATTTCATTGACATCAAACCAGCTGTTGTAGTTAAACATAAATACAACAGCGCAGTCTAGAACAGTTCTCAGGCGATAGTGACCGACCAGCTATCTGTAGACATCCAAACATCGGAGGTGGTACTTGGCAGCACATCAGGAAGAAGTGAGAGTTAACATGCTGTTCCCAGCGAACAAGAGTCTAGGCCATCAAGGCTGGCTGATAAAAACAACATCCTCTCTGACCGCGTGTAGTGTCTCCACACGACGAGTGCAATAATTATCTGCATTTCTGACAGGACCGGCTGATACGCTAAAAGATGCCATTTCTAAAGGTTTTCAGAAATTCAAACCTCACTTCCAACTAGAAACGTTTAAAATTCATACCCTGAACAAACCTTTCCACATCAGTGTAACCCGGGCAGTCAAACTAAGATAATAGAAACGTAAGTGAAATATCCCTATCCATCAGGTACAGGACGTTTCATGGTCTTGTGAGAGTCAGAGAACTCAACGAAATATGACTGCAGACATAACAAAAGTTCATATCTGGCACAATGAGGGCTTATGTTTTTGTCCCCGTCACATGACAACCTGGAGCTATACCTGGGGATGGTGACACACTTGGTGTTGCAGTTCTGTGTGGTAATGGCTTTCTCCAGCTCGTCCAGCTGGCCCGTCTTCTTCAGCTTTTTCACCAAGCTCTTCACCGCCTTCTCGCACCACTTCTCCTCCTGTCCATTCTGCTCTCCGCCGCCCGCTCCGCCGGGGCCGCTGGCCGACTTCTTCCAGCCCAGCAGCCGCTTGACCACCGGAGGGGTGAACGGCAGAATGGAGGACATCTTGGTGGGGCGAGCCGAGAGTCTCCGGACAACCCGACGACCGGTCACACGCAGAGGCAGAGGGGACCTGGAGGCTCAGTTTGGGGCCCTCGCTCTGGTGCCGCCCCTGTACCGACCCAAGGGTGACGGGGCAAAGGCCGGGGCAAGCGGGACGTGCACAGGACAGATGAGACACCTGGACAGAAAGTCAAATATATACATATCAAATCACAAAACAGCAGCACAGCGTAGTATAGTATAGTGTAAACTCTAATCTTCAGATAGTTAGTTAGATTAGTACAGAAGTTATAAGAATAAAAAACCTGCAATATGCAATAAATCTAAAAAAAAAAAAAAAGTTAGAAAAGGTTGCAATGTGCAATATACCTCAAATATTACTAAACAGCTTAAAATGTGGCAGTAGATAATAAAATCCGAAAAAAACAACAACAAAAACAGAGAAAATTTTACAATATACAATGAACCTAAAATGTGCTGCTCGGAGGACAGACAGCCAACGCACATCGCCGTAAGAATGCCTCACCTTTCACATCCATACAATATAATCTACTTAAAAGCGGTGATAAAGCCTTACATCCGTATCGTAGTCATTCTATAGAGGCTTCTCTCTCTACTAGGCCGGCTAGCGTTAGCCTACACGGGGCTAGCCACCGCTTTGCCTACACAGGCTAGCTAGCAGGCTTGTTATCAACAATCCTTTTGTTGTGATCTGCGGAAAAAGCTCCTCTGCGCAACAAGCAACGCGCGCTACTTTGCTCACTAACGTCCAGCAACCAAACGAGTACACGGCAAACGCGCGCTCCCGCGTCCGTTGTGGTGTTTAAATGTGAATGTTCGGAACTTAATACAATGAATGCAGCCCGCCGAAGTGTTCCAAACTGAACGGTGTCTCTCGGCTAACTAGCTAGCCCGCTAGCTAGTTAGCGGAGCTAGGTCGCTCGTCCACACAACAAAACAACACGTATCAAAGTCGAGGGAAACTATCTGAATCCTTGCCATAGTTACCCTCAAATTTAGACAACCGAGCTCCTCTTTCTGCAGAAACGAAGGGCGCCGCTTAACGAACGCTCGAACGGCATGAAAATGTCTTAATTCCTTTTAACAGCGGCCTCTGCCTCTAACAGGGGGATTGACGGCTCTCCTCAACTTGCTACTAATGCTACTGGAGCTAGCCAGTCCCGTTAGGTAGAACGGAAGAGCGTCACACAACCGTGCTGGCTGGGTACAAACTCTAAGGCCCGCCCTGCGCAAACCCGATTGGACAGATTTAAGTAGCGCCATGGCGGAAAACGCGAGTGATTGGCCGATTCGCGCGACTTCTTCATTGTTTATTTGACAGCATGTGTTCTTCCCTGTCATTGGAAATTGGTTAAAATAGACAAAACATTTTTTTGTTTGATTCTATATCTTCACGTACACACGTCATATAAACGGGGGCGAGTAATAACGGATATTCTTCAATTAATTAAATAAATTGATTCTTTGATCGATTTATTTAATTGACAATTAATTAATTTACCAATCAACAACTCCGTTAATTATCAATTGATTATATAATAATAATAAAAATCTTAATTGATTGCGATTTACGACTTCAATCCATTGCCCTGCCACCCACCCCCACTGCAATTAGTTTTAACCAAGTCACCTGGTCGCATATCGTATAAGACGCAACATCGCGGCATCTGGTTAAATTTGGTCGATTTTTTTTATTGTTGTCCGAGGCCATGGCTGCCTGTCTGCTCCTGGGTTTACTATGGCAACTGGCAGTGTTATTGCAAGGTGAGACAGGTGGAACAACCTGTTAAATGAATGTAGAAAATTTTATATTATTTAATATTACATATATATTAAATATATGCCAAAGTGTCTTCATTGTAAGTATCTCAGGACAAAAGCGTCTGCTAAATGACATCATGTAATTTATTTCTCAAGGGGAAAAAAATATATATATAACCGCTCAATTTCGTTAAAAGAAAATGTAAAAAAATTTAATTCGACAAAAAATAAATAAATCCCTAACCACTCGGAATTCCCATTAATAAAAAGTTGTTTTTTTCCCCCAACAACAAAAAAAATCCCATAACCCCTCCGCCATTTGATCCGTGTGGCGCCCGTGTGCCCCCAGGTGTGTCGGCCGGCAGCACTCTGAGGTGCGGCCTGGGCTCCAGGCTCTGCTCGGACGGCACGGAGTGTGTCCGCTTCAGCCACGTGTGCGACGGGGAGCCCGACTGCAGGGACGGGTCGGACGAGGCGGAGTGTGCCGTCGGATGCACAAAAGGTAACAAATGTATTAAGGTGTCAGGGTTGGGCAATGGGTGCTAGTGGGGTGGCAAATCTAAGGCCCGCGGGCCGTATTCGGTCCGTTTAGGGGTCCAATCCGAGTGATGGTTATGTATACATGCATGCAGTAACAAACAGTGAAAGAAATATAAGGTGTAGTTGTTTTCAATTAAATAAAAATATTATATAAATGTAAAATTAGCTGTGTGCAGTGTAGTCAACTCAATCTCTCAAACCATAAATGAAACAAAAATGATTAAAAGGAAACACTTTGTCGTGAGAGCAGGTTGAAGAAAACTCACTCCAGAGGCTTGATTCCAATGTCGTACGGCGTACGCCCCGAAAGAGCGTCTTGCAGTACGTGCTCAGCTGATCTCCAATCACGACTCGACAGAAGGAAATCATCCCACATGAAGTGGCCTTTTGACCAATCCAGCCCACGGCCTGAAAGGACTCCTGGGGTTGGGGGGACTAGAGGACGGCGGGTGGTGGTAACGGCGCCAGTTCCACCAAACGGATATAAGATGGTCACATAATCACTACCTTACAGACCTGCTTTTTGATCAGCACAGAGTGAAGTTAAAGTGATCGCGCTTGTGTTGGATTGAACGGTTGCCTTTCAAAGACTCATTCCGTCCATGCCCGACTCAAACTGCTATTCTATAACACCTAGGAATTAAATGGCTTCCATGGGTAGGGGATGGTTGTAACATCGTTTTCCACAAGTTTTTGAACCCAGGTCATTTGAGATGGGGTTACATCCTACCCCAATCCTAGGGTAGGTTGTAACCTTGGAGCTCCTAGTATTTAACATCAGTTCATTACGTCTGTGACGTTATATTATGGTAACGGAGACAAACGTGGGCGCTTTGTCAAAATTGGAGAAATCAAACACCAAAACTCTTAGTTATAGATGCTGAGAGAAAATGTGCTACAACCATCTCTAGTCTCCTGATGAATCTCCTCATCCGTCGCCCCAAACAGAGCAGTTCCAGTGTGCCCACGGTAAGAAGTGCATCGCCCTGGACCAGGTGTGCGACGGCGTTCCCCAGTGCCAGGACCGCTCTGATGAGCTGCAGTGTTCGGAGGAGGGCTGCGCTCACCAGTGCAAGGACAAGAGCCGCTGCCTGCCCCAGAGCTTCCTGTGCGACGGGGAGAAGGACTGCATGGACGGCAGCGACGAAGCAAACTGTGGTATTTTTCTGTCTAAAAAAAATATATATATATTTGTATTGGTGGGAAAATGGGACCGTGACGGAAAATTCAGTCTTTCAATTTCCCTTCCTTTTTTATTTGTTTTCTGTAAATCTGTGGGATAAATTGTGCCATTTGCCCATTCTGAAAATCATAGTGGTGGAAAGTAACAAAGTACAAGTGGTTTGTTACTGTACTTTAAGGAAGAGACTTTCGACTTTCACTTAACTACATTTAGATTTATGTATTACACCACCTACACTATTTTATTATGAATTTTAATTGGGATATGCATGAAGGAAAAGGGTACATTGGGCACTTTATGCTGTGTTAAAGGAGCGGTGTGTAGAATTGGTTGCCTTCTAAAGAATAGACTTGGCAGAAATGGAATATAATATTCATCAGCACGTTTTCAATCGTGTATAATCCCATCCCATAATCCCAATAGTGTCTTTGTTACCTTAGAATGAGCAGTTTATATCTCCATGGGGGCTGGAGCCCCTTCCACAGACACGGCCATGTTTCTACAGTAGTTCAGAACGGACAAACAAACACTAGCTCTAGAGAGGGAGTTCGGCTTTTTTCGTGAGTTTCACAGCCACCATAGCTTCTCTTCCACGGACCCCACCATTTATCACCGACAGAGGGGAATTCAGTTGGTTGCAATTTGCAACCTCACTGCTAGTGGCCGCTAAATTCTACACACTGCTCTGGTTCTGTTCTACCAGGGCACTGATATGACAAGTACATTTAAGGGCAAGCACTTGTATACTTTTACTTAAGTTGAAATGTCAATACTTGGTGGTAATGTGATACTTGGACTAAAGTCATTTTATGTTGGTATTTGTACTTTTACTGAAATTAAAGGGCTGACTACTTCCTCCACTGCTGTTAAATGGAAAGAATGTATATTCATCCACCAAGGTTTTCAATCGGCTTTCAAAACATGGTGGCTCTGCGAACATTATTTCCGTGATCATGGCCTAAATCCTTTGTATGTTCACGTTCCTCCTGGTATGTCAGATGACGGGGAAGTAGATGAACGGGGACTACCAGCCGCTACGACCCCCGTGCCCTCTGGCCAGCACCTCGGCTCCACTCCCCTCAACCTGGTCACCCCCCCCATCAAGTGCTCTCTGGGCGCCAAACCCTGCAGAGACAACACAGACTGTGTCCTGTACAACCACCTCTGCGATGGAGAAGTAGACTGCAAAGATGGCTCTGATGAGGAGGACTGCACATCTGAATGTGAAAATGGTAAAATTATTGGCCTTAACATTTAACTGTTGTGGTCAAAGCGACATTACTGCCCTCTAGTGAGTGTTGTATCAATCCCATTTTCTACTGCAGAGAAATTACCTGCCTTCAAAGTATGTCTAGAAATGTACTACTGGTTGAGTATACGGGACTGATAAAAGTGCTTTGTATCAGGTCAGATTTAAGAAAATGGTGACCTATGTAAATTCCTCAATGGAACACTATGGATGTGGCTGTGGAAATAGGTGAGATGTCCATTTTACAAATCATGTGGAATAAGTTGGTTGTGTTGAGTGGCCTGAAGAGAAATATGAGACAGACAAAACTCCTAGGCCGTCCATAAGCACAGCACTGTGCATAGCATGGAATAACATTTGGTTGGGCATTAAATCTAGTGGAATCTTTCCATTAGAAAACTGTTGGAGAACAATTTTTAACTTTGGCAGGATGAATTTTGCAACAACTACCTTGGTGTGTGTCATCTTCACATCAATGTATATATTTTTTTAAACTATGGTTCTGGAGAGCTATTTTCCATCTGGAGGTGTCTGCTGGTCGCCCTGAATCACGTGATGTATCTCTCAGGTCAGTTCCAGTGTGCCCACGGTAAGAAGTGCATAGACGAGGACCAGGTGTGTGACGGCGTTCCCCAGTGCCAGGACCGCTCTGATGAACTGGAGTGTTCGGAGCGAACAGAGGGCTGCGCTCACCAGTGCGACGACAAGAGCCGCTGTCTGCCCAAGAGCTTCCTGTGTGACGGAGAGAAGGACTGCATGGACGGCAGCGACGAAGCAAACTGTGGTACACTATCAAATGAAATGGAGGCATGTGTCCTGACTGGATTCAAGCTCTGGTCTAATAAGTTAGAATGTGGTTAAGCTAATGTCCGAATCACTATTGTAGCATAAATTAGGTGTTTAGGTGCATATTCCCTTCAGTATCCAGTCAGCAATATGGCTGTGCATAGACGAGGTGAAAAGTGATTACTTTGGAGGGTCTTCTTCAAGCACCCTTCATCTGCTTCTGTTTTGATTTTCTTAATATTTCCATACCAAGATGTGGTACACAAATATTGTGTATTTAATTGCTTCACAGATGGAATAAGAATCTGAGAAATTCACAGGGTAAATTACTAGCTTTTGGCCATTAGGCTCTACACAAACCCTATACAAAGACTTTCAGGATTTGTTCAGCCAGTAATGAGCTCTGGGAAGCAAAATGGCACAGTTCCCCATTTTCTTTTTTTTTTTAAAGGAGTTTCCAAAACTTTCTCCCCTGCAGCGGACAACGAGTGCAGTGCCAGTGAATTTAAATGTATCAGTGGTCAGTGTGTGTCGGCCAGCATGCGCTGCGACGGCCACCCGGACTGCTGGGACCGCTCGGACGAGCGCAGCTGCACCAAGCCATCGGTGTGTGTGACCAAGCAGCGCTGCCCACAGAGTAAGGAGTGTCTGGTGCCAGAATGGATCTGCGATGGAGAAAAGGACTGTAAAGATGGCACTGACGAGAAGGTGAGACCAAAGGGAATTCCGCAAAACATTACCTGGAGTTTTTAATGTGCAAAAGCACCAGTGTTTTTGAGGTGTGATGGGGTGAGTCTGAGAAATGATGCTCAACAGGAGCTCTAAGGTGGCCTTGGTGCACCTGCTGAGCACTGAGGCTGGAACAAATTGCAGATCGGCTCAGATATTGCATCACTTGTGTCAAATGCAAAACTATATCATTTAAGTTGCTTGGGCAATCCTGCGTAGCTGTTTTCAGAAATGCTGTGTGCAAGATGAAAGTAATTGCAGTGAGGAGAAAATCGGATAGCTCATGCATATATCATCAGCATAACATCTATATAGGGCATTGCATCACTCATTTGCAAAATGTGACTGTTAAAATGTGCAAAAAGTAATTGATAAATATGCAGGTAACATGTGTTGGTTGACACTGTTGTCATAGCGAATGAGTGGTGCGAGTTAAGCAAACATCTGTGTACAGTCCAGTATGGCATTGTAAACCTGCAGAGCATTTTGATTGTTTCAAGGTACATTAACTTATTATCTTATTGGATTTTAAGAAAAGGATTGATTGCTTTTTCAGGATTGCCCTGTAGCGCTGTTGAAGTGTGAGGAATTCCAGTGGTCCTGCAACTCAAAGACAAAGTGTATTCCCACCGCCTGGAAGTGTGACGGCATGGAAGACTGTGATGACGGCAGCGATGAATCTGAATGTGACTATAACCTTTTTGTTCTTTACATAAGAAAAAGCAAACGCAACAAAGGAAGAAATGAAATACTTATTCTTATATATTTACCACCCATTGTCAATCATTTGTCTTTCTAATTGAAGTACAATGTAGGTTCTGTACCCAGACAGTTCACATGTGCTTTTTAAAGAACTGTTTAGACAGATCAGAATCTGTCTGCCTGATGTTACACAAGCTTCATACATTTCTCCAAGTAGTATTCATATTTGGGTTTGTGTGCTACTACCCAGGTGGAGCGTCCACGTGCCCCCCTCACCAGTTCCAGTGCGGCAGTCAGGAGTGCTTGTCTACGACCATGGTGTGCAACGGGATGACAAACTGTGCTGACGGCTCAGACGAGGGGGGCAGCTGTCAGTCCAAATGTCCAGACCGAGACGCAGCCCGCTGCTCCCAGACCTGCTACAGCACACCGCAGGGAACGGTGAGCACTCTACCACCCCAAAACGGTCCGTCCTTTTCATGGCGCACATTGAGAGAACGAAAAAGACGTCTCTCCCTTGGATACTGATAGGGCTCATGTCTAGTGTTTCTGAAATTAATTGGTTATTTTAAATTGAACGTATTCATGATGCATGTTGCTGCTGATACTTATTCCTGGTGTTTTGGGCTGAATGTAGAGGTGTGGCTGTGCGATGGGGTTCAAGCTCGCAGCGGATGGCACAACCTGTGTTGATGTTGATGAGTGTGAAGGCCACGGCCCAAGAACGTGCAGTCACCTGTGCATCAACACTGTCGGCTCCTATCAGTGCCAGTGCCACCCGGGATACATCATGGAGTCTGATGGACATCACTGCAAGATCACTGGTAAAATATGTGACTTGGTGGGGCAGGTGGAGTACAATAGGATATATATCGGGGTATTTTTGTTTTTTCCCCATTCCCAGGAGTGAGGCTGGCCACATGGTCAAACTGTTTCAATAATTTCAACCCATAGATGTTACTATTTTTGAAAAGAAACTGCCCTGGCGGTTTGGCTCTTGCTAACTTTTTTTTTTTTCTTTAACTTCATTCTCTCCAGGTGAGCCATTTTTGTTGTCGTCTGTTCAAACGGATCTGTTCCTGTTTGGTCTGCGCAGCGGCAGTCTGGATGTGCTGCTCTCCACCGCCAAGAAGGCCATCCTGTCCCTGGACTACGACTGGAAGGAGGGGAAGGTGTTTTGGGCCTGTCTGGACTCGGAGAGCATCAAGTGGTCGTCTCTGGATCAGAAGACAAAGGGCACTCTAATCAAAGGTCAGAGCAACAACATTGAGAACATTGTCAGTTATAACAATTGTGAGCTTTATAGGATGGCTTCAGCTAAAATCTGAAACGCCTTTGGAAAAACTTGGATTTTGATTCAAATGACTAAGTGTGTGTGTAGTCTTCATGTGGTTGCAATTGAAGTCTGCATTTGTTTTCATTTAGCTTGTTCAGTTATTGATTTAATAATTTAGTTTACACTGTACATGTAAAGAATGTATTCTGGCTTTAAAAGTAGAAGATGCTGTCTTTGACAGGACACATGGGTGTTGGGACAATTAGTTTTCCCCTCTAACTGTCCAAATTTGTCCTAAGAGATTGAATATCTGACAAGCTAATTTTCCATCTTTGAGATACAAATACTTACTAATATAGGAATAAAACCAGCAACTTTTCGCTTTACCAATTTCTTTCTCCCCTCAATAGGAGTCAGGGCAGATTCTGTCGCTGTGGACTGGCTCGGGAGGAATCTGTACTGGATTGATGCGGTCAAAAGTCAAATTATTGCCATCAGACTCACTACTGCAGTCGCTAAACTGCCTGACTACAGCATCATCCTGGACGAAGACTTGGACCAGCCCCGCTCTCTGGCACTGCTGCCCCAAAAGGGGTCAGTGTTGTGCAACTCAGTTCGATAGTTCAGAGTTGACATGCAGGTTCCTATCATTATGGAAATGAAAATTTGGAAGCAAAGTTTATTTCAATAGAATTTGATAGGTTCACTTTTATCTTAACTGTCTTCACAATCCAATGTATGTCCAAGCATTTTAAATATAAAAAACGGTTTCCAAAATAATCTAAAACATTGGTTTACTCAAGGCAAAACAATGTCAAGATTTTTATTTTCCGGGCCCCTTGTCCCAGGTTGATGTTCTGGACCGAGATTGGCAATGTAGCAAAGATCGAGCGAGCTGGGATGGACGGGTCAAAGCGAAGGGCGTTGGTGAACTCCAGTCTGGGCTGGCCCGGCGGCGTGGCTGTGGACGCCATGTCCGACAGAGTCTACTGGACGGATGAGAGGCTGAAGGCGATAGGATCTGCCACACTGGATGGAGAGGACGTCCAGGTAGAGCCACATGGCGGGGAAGTCATGAGGTCACAGATATTTTGTCTTTCAACAGATGTATAAAACTGTCAGTCAAAGTCTCATTGTAAACCATTTGGCATTTTGTAATCATAAACATAAATGACTGCAATGATGTAGGTCATAGTTAAATGTTTTAAAAAAAAAAATTATAATCTCCTCCTTATTAAAAAAAAAAAAAAAAAAACTGTCACAAAATCATTATCTACAGATGTTAATCAAACTGGTGTGATCATCGTTCATCATGTTTGAACATCGGCATGACTAATACAATTGCCATCTATGAACCTGCATTGTTTCATAGGACAAATGATCAATGTATGCATCCATTTCTCCTGTACAGATTCTGCAGATGAAGGAGACCACCAACCCGTTCTCTCTGGCAGTGTTGGACGACTTGCTGTACTGGTCTGGTACGAAAAGACGCGTTGTCCAGGTTGCTCACAAAATCACAGGCAAGAACCTTCAAGTTCTGCTCAAACGACCAAGACAACCATTTGCTATCAAGGCAAGTATAATTCTTAAGTATTATTTTTAAATCATGTATCTCAGTGGAAATTATGGTGGTGTGTACATAGCATTAAAATGTGTGCGTCATTGAGAATACTTGTGATATTAGAACCAATCCTATTTAAAACTGGAAATTAATGTTGTCCAATTAATCAACTTATTTCTTACCATTTTAATGTTATGCTAGTGTTTGATTTATAGAAACCTGCAATTTGTCGTTGTTAACTGGGTTGCAGATCATTCACCCGCTGCTACAGATGAGCACAGAGAACCCGTGTGAGAAGGTGCGCTGTTCTCACCTATGTGTCTTGGCCCCGTCGCTTAAGGCCATCTGCAAGTGTCCCTCTGGTCTGCTGCTGGCTGAAGATGGCGTAACCTGCTCCAAGCTGGTCAACTCTGCATTCCTGCTGATACTCTCTCCCTCCACTGTCACACAGGTCTTGTAGTTTGTGTTTTTGTTTTTTTTCTTGCATCTTTATAGAACATGGCCAGACTAGGGAATATAATGGTCAGAGTGGCTATTCTACTCACTGTACATAAAATAAATGAGAACTCTTTTCAAAGTATCAAACTCATTAAGTCCCACCACACAATTTGATGTCTGTGTGACAGTATTACCGCTATTTAGAGATTCATGAAAGATGTATGTGTTTAGATCTATCTCCAGGCTCGACACTCTGCAGTAGAGCTGAAAGAATGGCCAGAGCACCTGGCCCTGCAGTTGACTAATGTCAATGAGGCAGCCATCTTGGACTACAGCGTGCGTGACCAGACCCTGTTCCTGACAGATCGTGGCACAACCTCACTGGGGCTCTTCAAGTTGAAGGATGTCAACCTGTCATCTTGTGGGCAGCTCCTCAAACTCCTGGACCACACCATCACTGCCATGGCCCTAGACTGGATAACGCTCAATGTCTACTGGAGTAGCGGCAAACAGCCACGGCTGCAGGTCACCTCCAGCACCGGCACCCACACGGCTGTTCTGATCAAGGAGGAAATTGGAACTCTGGAGTCCATTGCCGTCCACCCACTAAGCGGGAGAGTTTGTTTTGTCAACCTGGGCCGACGGGGTACGGAAACCTTGGCTACAGTGGAGTGTGCCAACATGGATGGCACCACGCGAGGAGTCCTGTGGAGGGATGCTATACAGCCCACATCACTGGTTTTCACCAGCAATGGGGAAGAAATTTACTGGGCAGATGCCAGTAAGAATAATCTGTCATTTTGTTATTGATGGCGACTATAAACTCTTTCTGATGTGTACAATGTAATTAAATTGTGCGTCCATGTATAAAAATCTTTATTTTCCAGGCTCGGGTGCAATTTGCTCCATCCAGGTGGACGGTTCAGGATACAGAGAGTTCAAGGTTGGCAGTGGCCTTGTAGCCCTCACGCTCAGTGATGACATGCTGCTCTGGGTGACAGTCAATGGTAATGCAATGAGCTTTGAATGTATGACATGAGTGCTTCAACATCTATTGACATGAAATGTGCAGTTGGGGGAGGGTCCACAGCTGGGACCAGTTATGGGACCTATTTTGAGGAACCAGAGAGAAATGTGACTACTAGCTATTTGGCCCCTTTCCCACATGGAATGAAAGCTGTAAATCCACTGGCAATGTTCCATATTGGCGTAATGTGGGAACACAAGCAGTCTTGATGTTCTGCAAATCTCCCCACTCCCCAGACCCATTTCCGGGAAAATGCTGGTACAGCTATGAATGGAAGCGGTAACATTATGGGACAACCTTCTCCGGATAGAGATAGATAGATATATATATATAGATATATATATATTTAAAAAAAAATTTTTTATCCAGCAATGTTATGGATTCCATGTGGGAAGGAGGCAGTCATGCAGTCAACTTTCCAGAATCTTAATTATCCTAATCACTTTCTTACAAATACAATATTTGAACATACCCAAGATTAATTTTACAAGTTTATTCAATTAGTTTAAAGTATGATAAAGTTTTTGAAAACGAATTGCAGTGGAATATAGACTAATCTTGACAGTTTATAACTTCATAAAGTTTGATTTCCTCCATCTTCAAAGCCTTGGTCTCCCACTACTTGTCAATGTACTGTGCTTCCTTTCTCCAGAAAAGGCCAAACTGTGGTACAGAGATGAGCAGCAGCAGAACAAGCTGTGGTTTGAAGTCAGCTCAGCAGTGGTCAGCCTCAAGGCGTACAGCCAGTCAAGCCAGACAGGTAAGCGAACAGACCACACTCGTGGACCACCTTGAACCTGGAACCCGCAGGACTCTTTGTTTTGAAACACTGAAGTAATGGAGGGTTGTGTTGTCGGGGGTCAGTCATATGAAGGTATAGCTTTGCACTTGTTTTGTCTGTGGCAGACGCTGCCTTTATGGCACTCAAACATGGAAAGAAACGCTCCAACGAAAAACAAACGCTTGGGTGTAACAGTCACATACTGACATCATCTTGACCATCCTCTTCTGCCAGGTTCTAACCAGTGCACAAAAAATAATGGGAACTGCCAACACTTGTGCCTGGCAATCCCTGGCGGTCGTACATGCAAGTGCGGCCATGACCACATGGCAGTGAACGCCACCCACTGTGCCCCGGCGCAGCTCTGTCCCGCTAGCAGCAGCCTTTGTCTGGATGGGCTCTTATGCCGCCCCCGTGAAAAGTTCTGCGATGGCCACGTGGACTGTCCAGACTATTCAGATGAGAACTGTAAGTCACACGGGTGCAGAGAATACAAATGTGTGGTATGACTCTAGCACGATGGCATTGCTAATGAAGACTTCTTGTCTTAGGTGTCCATCTCAAGGACGGATGGAGGGCAAAGACTCTACCTCCTTCACCTGAAGCGCCTGCCCTCATCATACCCACCATGAACGGTAGCAGTCGGATCAGGGACCTCGAGGCACAGAACTGCAGAGACACGCAATGCAGCGGCAATGGAGAATGTGTGATGAGTGACGGGAAAACCAGCTGCGTGTGTTCGACGGGCTACAGCGGCGATGGATGCCAGGATCACCTGATTAAGACCATGCAGGGTCCCATTGTCTATGGAGCGGCAGGCCTCTGTGTGGGAGTGGTGGTCATCGCTGTCCTGGCAACCATAGTGAAGAGGAAGAAGGCCAACACAAGGTGTTTATACTGTTCTTACTACACAAGGGAAACCCTTGTATGCTGACAGGAACGATGTTGGAAGGAGAGAGACTGATGGCACTTGTCAGACTAGGTTTTACACACTGTTCACTGGCTGCAGTGTGTCCGTTTCATTCTTTCTTGCATAAAACTCTTTTCTGTTCTCCCAGGAGAGCCAGTCAAGCAGCAAAGGAAACTAGTCTGACTGACCTGGAGAACAAAGAGACGGCACCCAGTCCACATCCGGAACAAAATGCCACAGAGGTAGGCTTTCTAGATGACTAGAACATCAGCAGCCATGCTTTTATTTTCCCCCCTTTATTGTTCTGATGAGATGACTGTGGAATTCTTTTTTTTTTCTCCTCCCCCCTCTCCAGGAAGTCGTCTCTTCTGTGGACTGAAGCTGATTTATGTGCTTGTTTCTATGAAATAAACATGTCACATTTTTTACGTCTTCCTGTGAAATTATTTATTTTTGCACCCAACAATACCGTCATTATAGATTTGAAGAATGTTAATTGGCACTAAGCATCTGACTTCATTCGTCCCCCTTCAATGCATTTTATTTCAAACATGCTATGGGTATACCACACTAACTATATTAACTGAGTTTATTTTTTAAGATGTCTGACAAACAAGGGGACAGTGAATGGAACTTGTAAACTGCAGGTTTATCAAACTATTAACACCCTGACTGCTTTATGGACATGAAGTATGCTTCAGATATTAACCTGTAGAAAATGTGGCTGCCTACAGACAGTGATGTGTACAATTTGATACTTGTCTATGTAGTTCAAGATAGGAAGAGCTGTCTTATGGCATTTCAAGGAAGGCTGATGACATTGATGCGGTAAAGCATAGTTTAGGTGTACCACCACCTCTTCAAACAGTCCGTATGCCTCCAGGTGACTGACTTTCAGGTGTTTTTCTTACCGTTGACTTGTTTGTTCAAGCTGAGGAACAACCCATTTTCATTTGCTCACACCCTCAGGTTTCTGCTTTTAAAAGGTTCCGTCCGCTAGTTTGCGTTCGACTTGACTGAATCTTCAATTTCATCTGCTCGGGTAATTTTCTGAACTGCCAGTAGGTTATGATTTGATTGATTATATTACAGAATTTATACAGCACTACATATTGAAACTTTTTTTTTTTAAACATTTGCAACTGGTTGGTGATGTGTAAATGCAGATTACTTCTTTCTACAGTAGCATAATGAGGGCTGCCATCATCTTCCTGTGCTGTGTTGAAGTCTCCTTTACCATTCCAGTAAGTATTATTGGATTAATTACAGGCTTAGAGTGAGCTGTTGGATTATTAGTGTTCACTTTTATAAAATATTGTCTTTAAATGAACATTGACTCTTCTTGTATCTTCCAAGATGCCCACGATGAAGCGACCTCCCCAGTTAGAGCAATTACTCAAACCCTTCGCACAGGCTGATGGAAGCGCCAATTCAAACTACAGGAGGGACATCTACGTTCCCACCTTCGGCTTTCAAAACATGCTAAGGCGCCCAACATACAACCCTCTCCAAGCGCTGCAGGTCCAACCCAGGAATCCCCTTGCCGTGCCGGATAAGCCGGCCAGCAAGGGACCCCCCCAGCAGATTCCACGCCAACCGGCGCCGTCCACTGACACTCGCCCTCCCTGTGCCGGTGGGAACCAGACCAATCAGCTTCCCAGAACGGCTCCCATCTTTGTTTTCCTGGGCTCCCCTGGGAGTACGCCTCAAGTATTCCAGCTACCCCAGTCTGGGGGGGGCTCCAATCCCAGCCTGCCTTTCATCCCCATCTTGGTATTTCCTGGGGCACAAAATCCCGGTGCCGAGCAGGGGGCGGCCACAGCTGGAGGGCGTTTCCAGCGTCCTGCAACTCCTCCTGTTCCCCCCTTTATGATCCTCTATCCAGGGTCGGTGATGCCCAGCACGACGGCTGCGAAAGTTCCGGGGTCTCAGGGTCAAAAGCCTCAATCTGGGCCCGGTTTTCAGACATAAATTTTCACGTCTGTGCTCCCGTACAGGGACAGCATTTCTGTTAGAATTGGGATATGGTGTATTGTTGATGGCGCTCATTAAAAAAAATGCTGTGTTTTAGCTTCTTTGTTTCCCACACGTCTTAATACATCGCTGATTATGGGAGTTGTCTTTAAAACATGTTCATATTTTGCTTGAATAAAAAACTAAATGCATTCTGCCTTGTCAATTATTTCCGCCCACTAAGGGCTTCCTCCTTCCAAGGTTTGTATTTTTGCCGTATTTAATTAAGTGCACAAGATGTGTCCTGGGACATGTAAAGATACGCATTTTAAAACTCCCCAACTGAAGTTCCAGTCACCATTATTTTAACCCAGACCACAAAAACATGTTTACATGCTGTCGCCTCACTACACATTCTCGGTACTCTCTAATTTCAGTGTGTCTAGGGCTTGCAAGGGAAGTGAACAAGACAATGAATTGTCTAATTTTGTTGTAACCACACATCTTAACAGGCGTATAAGTAGATGCCAAATTCTAAAATCCAGTTCATGCAGGGTGAGGAACACGGGAACTTGAACTAACCTGAACTAACAAGTGTTTCAGAGACAGGATCAACACAGGACAAGACAATACAAGCTGTGAAGGTAGGCCTGTTATCTCACACAGTGGTCAATGCTCAATTTCTACAAGTATTTCATCATAAACTTCAAACTTGAAATGGCTGAAGTTTTATTTAAGGTTAATGTTATGTCTGCATATTTTTCGTTAATGTTCTTTCCTTGAATTAAACATTTATGTAGTTCTTCAGAAATAACTCCTTAAGAGAGAACTCTTGAAGAGCTTAACGTGAATTCTGGACACAAGAAAAATTCACAATGGGTTTTTTGGGTTGAAAACCTGAGGGCAATTTAATTCTTTCAGCAAAACAGACGATGACGGAGATTCTTAGAGCCATGTTGTGCGCCTTTTTGGTGGTGAGTGTTGCACTGTCGAAACCCGTAAGTACCTCTCGTTTTCTAAAATTGCAAAGACAATATAATGCAATGTGAATGAGCTTCTAAAAACTATACGTAGTGTATTTTAAAGTAAGTAAGCATTGCACGTGCAGGTGTGCCTGAATGGGGGAGAGGAATCCTCAGAGGCTAGTGACTCCAACTCATCAGAGGAGGCTGTGGGTCACTCCGAGACCTCTGAGAGCACACAGCCCGAGCTGGTGGAGCCGGAAGCCCCCAGCTCCTTGGAGGAGACCGACCCTCCAAAGGCTGACCCTGCTCTGTCCTCGCAGGACGCCAACCCCTCTGCCCTGCCCAACACAGTCACCGCAGATCCCCAAACCTCCACCGATATCGATCCGCTGCCGCTCGTGCCGGAGAGCAACCCTCCCCAAACGTCCCTGGGCACAGAGATTTCCCAGGACATACCGGAGACGGACCCGTCTCACGACGCTGTTAACGCCGATCTCATGCATGTTTTGCCAGACGCCCTCGCCTCAGAGTCCCCAGTGTTTACGGAGACTGTGTTTACGCCTGGCGGCGTCGGAACAGATCGACCACACATCAAAATCACCACATTCCAAGTGTTCCCCCAGGACTCCGCCACTCCCCAGTCTCCAGACATCACACCGACGCCCCCGGCACTCATCACAGCTTTGCCCTGGCCCGCTGCAGCCGCAGCGGCTACGGCTGCCGTGCCCGTCTGCTTCACTGTCCACATCAACACCCCCGCGCCGCTCCCATCTAGAGGAGATAGCGTCTGATGCCGCTCGAGCCTCTTTGAGAGAAATGTTGTTCTGCACTCATATCACCTGTTATTGTATATTGTGTAACAGTGCAGCTTCTACTACCATTTAATGTCCATGTATTTTATTTACTGAATTGGCTCTTGATTGGCTTTTCTGATTTGGTCCAAATTATGATATCAGGGAAGGCTGGTGTGCAGTAGAAGTTTGTTACATTTCACCACATTGGGTTGACGCCTACATACGCAAGTAGTTTTCATGCTGCCAAAGAAACCATGCTTTTGTACAACAATTGCATTATTAAAACTTTGACTGATAAAAATAAAAGATTTGTGAATGTAATGACTTTGAGATCTGTAAAAATCCTCAACTGCAATTACAACATATACTTTTTGAGTAGTTAAATACATGATGTATAAATCTTACTTTAAAAATGACTTTTATGATACATAGATCGGTGAATATTCACCACAGCCCTGTTTTTTTTCACACTATTATGATATTGAAATGTACCATAACACCTGCAGAACAGGATAAGCAAAGGCGATGTCTGTCGTCCAACTACAATACTTTTTGTTCCAACTTGTTAGGGATTGTGCACAGGACTGGATTTAATAGGATAAGAGGGAAGTAATTAAGTCTCACCCAGGCTAATTAAAAGTATCATTAAATACATAACATCTTAGTTTACTAGCATTTATATTCATACAATATTAAGCAATGTTTCGTACATTTTTGTACTAGAGTTTGACAAATGAGCAATAGGCTACGGTCTAGGTCATAGTGCAGGTTTGTGAGCTGCATTAGAAAAACGTTTTAACAAATTTGGGGCCAAACTATTAATTAATATGTACATTTTGACGGTTTTAAGTATCTGCTTCTATCAAGAGTTGTTTTTTCCTTCTTGAAGCAGCTCAATGTTGGTCTGACAATATTTTAATCTTCAAAATGTGTGCATTTTAGTGCCTTAGGTTCTGGTCTTATTGTTCAGCTATAGGCCAAGTCTATCTCTAATTAGAATTAATTTAGAAAAACTGGACTGAGTGTACCTTTGACTTACACATTACAAACTACATTGTCTATACTCAACAGATCATTAAGTAATATAACCACACATTCCCTGCACAACACTCCTTTACACAAAAGTATTTTGTTGCATCTACTGTAAGAAATTGTCGGCGGAAATGAATGGGGATGGAAACTTCTCCTGAGATTCTATGTCACCACGAGGACCAGATAAACACAGTTCACACAGGAGAAGATATTTGGTACCATTTGACACCACAGGGGGAAAACAATGGACAGGGATTACACAGGGATTTAGTTTCAAGTTTCAAGTCTCAACGAACTGCATTAAGGCTTTTCATACATCCCTCCAAAATTTAAAAAAAAAAAAAAAAAATCTTGCAACAGTTCCGCAAAAACGCATACATACAAAATGGAGTTCTTGTTTCATGAGACCAAAGTGTGACAACATTTTAAAAGGAAGAATCCGAAGCGAAGCCCTAGCAGATAAATCTTTCTAGTGAAATATTTTGCCGTAGCCATTGAGCGAGCAAAACAAAGCAGAGATGAGTGCAGAGTGACTCTGCATGTTGGAGCAGACTGTTACTTCTTTTCATCCCAAAAAATTAATCGAAGAGTCCTGATTTCCAATGCGAGAAAAAGGTGTTGCTGGTACCCGCCGGGTGGTTGCGAACGGGAAATTGGGGAATTATTCTACTGTTGCATTCATTCTGTCGCTCCGAGAGCAGTTGGCAGGTAAACGCCAAAACAAAACGCAAAGACCTTGTAAGTGTGGAAGGCAGCACGTTGTCACTCTGGCTGCTGAACTGCCGCAGTGTCCATCTCTGCCTCAGTGTCTTCTTCTTCCTCCTGTTGTTGTTGTTGTTGTTGTTGTTGTTGTTGTTGTTGTTGTTCCTGCTGGCGCGGCTGGATGAGTCCTCCGTCCTGGGCCGTGTTGTAGGAGCCGCAGCCACTGCACTTCATCCCCAGCACGTGGAAGGGCACCGTGCAGTGTGCCTGGCAGTCGTTGCAGATCACCTGCGAGCGGGAAAAGAGGGAGCACCGTGTCATTCACTGCATGACGTGAGTGCGGTCACTGAATGATAACTAGGAACACGGGTCAAAGCCTCGAATGGTGCATCCAGAAGTTCTTCCTATTATATGACATTTGAACAGATGCCTTAATTACTTTGGTTAACTGGGTATCTAGTCAGCACGTAAATATTCACTCAACCAATGCATTTCAATTACTGTTTGAATTGAAAACTATATTTAGTAAACTTAAGGTTCCTTCGATCTGAGGACAAAGTGAGACAATTTTTTAAAAATTATTTCTCATCTCTCAGCAGGCAGGTGGATGATGGAAGACTGGAAGATGGAAGACTCCCTTGCCAAAAGACCGGACTTTCTTTATTCCATGTTAATGTTTCGGTCCCAAGGGGGCCTTTGTCAAAATACATATAAGCTGGTGTGATGTTCTGACCGAAACATTAACGCAGAATAAAGAAAGTCCGGTGTTTTTGCAAGGAAGTCACGGGGGGGGTTCTTACTTTTTTAGTGCTGTTTTGGCAGTTTCATCATGGCGTCATGACCCCACATATAGTGAGTTTGCCTTGTTAGTTTTGTCCAGCCAGAAAATGTGATTTTAGATGACACAGCATCCAAAACTACTTCGAGAACAACAGCGATTGTCACTGAATTTGCACAATTTCAACATAAAGTGCAAAATAGCTTTTGAAAGGGATAAGAGGGATAAAATTTGATTAAAACGCTGACAAAACCTTTATCATGTTAAAAGAATCAACGATGCATATCAAATCAGCAGCCATCTTCAAATAGAAGATCTAAAGGTTTCTGACCATTCTCATCCCTAACATCCTGAATGAGTCCACCTGCTTAAAACAAAATGCCCATTTCTGCTTGGAACCAAACATCAGGATACCATGAACGAAATACCGGAACAAACAGGTTTCAACATCTAACCTTTAATGTGGCGTCCTGGTACTCTGTGGGCATCGGCGATTGGGTGATCTCCTTGTCTATCTGGTCCCAATGGTCCTCCATGTCCCAGGCAGAGTGCATGCACAGAGGGCAGCGGTACGCACTAAAGAAACAAAGGAGAACAACTGTCTGGTCAGGTCGGTCACTTGATGAATTGTAGCTTCATTTAAAAATACAAGACAAGACTTGGAAAAAGACGTACCCGGTTCTGACCATGTCATCAAAGCATGTCCTAAAGAGGAAACAATGAAAAACATAAATTAAGACTGTAATAAGGATACTTGATTTACAGCTGGGGAAGTGAACATATTTATAGTGTGGTGGTACTAGTTCTTAGGAAGCTATCTGATATACCCCATCATCCACAATTAAATATCTTATTTTCTGTTTAATTCAAAGTCATAATGCTCACATATACAAAGAAACGTTTTTCCAAAACCTACATAGGAAGAGATACAGTAGAATAGAATCATACTTATGTAGGAGATGGCCACAAGGAAGAACATGAGCTCCAATTCTGGAGGTGTGGATATCCTGAAATGTCAAGTCAACAATAGGCACTTAACCTGGAGATATGACAACTTTTAGGGATAGAGGAAAGATATCACAAACACCATGTCATCGAAAACAATAATAATTTAAAGTAAAAAAGGTTCTGCATTACCTCCATACACACTGGGCAGTTCTGCCGTGAGACATTTTCAAGGCACTGCAGAGGAGTTAAAATGATGAAAGATAAAAATAATTATTAATAATGAGCATTTGTTTATATGATATGAAAACTGGCTCAGGACAAACACTCACCTTGTGGTTTCCCCGCAGATCACTGGCGAGACAGAGATTACACTTTTCACAATGGAAATATTTCTCTCTGGGCCCGATCCTGTGGGGTAACAAGGCCACAGTTATTCCACAGCATCGGCATAAAATGTCAATCTAGATTACAAACACAAATGCCAGGGATGTGATGTTTACTTGTTGGCCTGTGCTCTGTAAATTAATTATCCCTGGATTTCCAGGAGTCAGATAATGGTTTAACAATGATCAGCTTTGGAGTGAATGGTTTTCATAGAACCTGTTCAAAGACCCCAACCCATGCTCAATGTGTAATAATACAGTGTGTAGAACCACCTGCCATGCACCACAGTACAAAGTACAGTATTTCTCCAACTCAACAAAGCAGAACTACAAGACAGCCAAACAGCCAATAGAGAGAAAGAAAAAACCTAGGGCTTGCTGCCATGTGTAGTTAAGAAGAAACCCAGTCTAGACACCTTACAGGCTAAATAATGAAAATATTGTCTCTGCATTTGAATAGACAATCAAGTCAACTGGTTGTCAACTACTTTGTGATGTTTTCACCTGCATATTCCACAGGGTTGACAGTGGTACTGCTTCTTATCCTTGTCAAACAGGTGGCATATATCACAGTAATACTCGCCAAACTTCACATTACACTGCTGGCAGATCTGCTGTGCCTGGGAAGAATAATAACAGGTTTATTTAAAACATTATAACATTTTGACAACATATTTTCTTTTCCATGCCCATCTGAATGTCATAAATCTACA
This sequence comes from Cyttopsis rosea, assembly GCA_900302355.1. Classification (NCBI taxonomy): domain Eukaryota; kingdom Metazoa; phylum Chordata; class Actinopteri; order Zeiformes; family Parazenidae; genus Cyttopsis; species Cyttopsis rosea. The sequence continues at coordinate 37,538 of OMKR01000259.1, forward strand.
GATTGCCTTAGAAATACCGTTACCTGTTGTATGGTTTGGCAGTCGAAGCACTGCACCTCTCGGACGTTGAAGCGGTCCATCTGATGGTTCTCCTTGGCATCGTGGCACAGTCTGCACACATACAGCTTCCCACAGCAAGGTGCCTGAGTTTTAAACCAGGAAAGGTACATCAAACCGAGCGTGTTTATGAATAGTCACACAATGCCTCTGTTGGCACTTATGAATAGGTAACGTTAAGGATAATTCCTCAAAATTCCACTTAAAAAAGATAAATAATGGAAATGAGCTCTTGCGTGTTGCAAGATCAACATTGCAGGGCTGTACTAATTCATCAATTCCAGCCAGGACAGCAGCTCTGTTTTCAACAAACCAAGCTCAAGTTTCATACTGTAGTATGCTATAATAATAATAATAATAATAATAATAATAATAAATATAGCTGCAGGCAGCAATGCACGGGATCCAGCAATGCAAGTCTGGACTCCTAATAATAATAATAATAATAATAAGCAGTTATATGTACTCGTTACATTTTTAGTGGTTAACCGGATAGTGGTGCGCAGTGGGATAATTTTCATGCCAGAAAAAAGGTTGGGAAACCCTGGTTTAGACAGCAGGGCGAATCATGTAAAAACAACATTGCGTTCACTCATGTTATTTACCACTTGCACAAGATGTGAATGACTGTCTTTGTTTGTCATCATATGAAATGTGCTTAACTGCAGAGTAAACCTATAAAGCAAACCTAAAACTGTGCTGTGGTTTATAGAGCATTAACCATCATCATTATCATGTAACTCATCGCCTTTATCATTTAGATGAATCAATTGATTACGAACTTGCCTGGGGTGGTACCCACACACTCCAAGCGACTCTGTAAGAATGTAAGACTATGTAGGAAAGTAGGAAGCTCAGCTTGAAGTAAACTAGCTTCCGCCTTCACTCTGTCCTGCAGTGATAACCAGGTCACATGAATGAGGCTTGGTGGAACATGTGAGAGAAAAGATCCTGTCAATCATTACAGCCCATGCTACCAACTTCAACGGCTCCTCAGCTCCTTACACGCCACGTGTCACCACTCCTGCCTGCTGCCAGTCTTAAATAACAAATGTAACTAGAAAAGGCTTAATTTCCTGAAGAAAATTGGTGTACTTGCTTTAGGTTGAAAATGTTTAAATAAATAGTTGAATTATCAGAAAATTAGAAAATTAACTCTTGAAAGGCACAGAACATAAAAAAGAGAAAGTAAATCAGAAAGAATGACAGAAAGTAAAGAAGAAAACACAGAAAGACAGAAAGAAAGACAAAAATAAAGAAGGAAAGACAGAGACAGACAGACAGAAAGGAAAGAAGGAAAAGACCGAAAGAAAGTCAGAAAGAAGGAAAGAAGAAAAGACAGAAAGAAGGAAGAAAAGACAGAAAGAGAAAGAGAGACGTATAAAGAGAGAGACAGGTATCGAGAGCCAAACAGATAGGGGGAGGAAGAGAGGGATGAAGAGGGGGAGAAAGAGAGAGATGAAGAGAGGGATGAGGGATAAAGAGAGGGAGGAGGAAGAGAAAGAGAGCAAGAGAGGGATGAAGAGAGAGAGAGGAGGAAGAGGGGTGAAGAGAGAGGAAGGAAGAAGAGAGGGATGAGGAGAGAGGGAGGACAAAGAGAGGGATGAGGAGAGAGGGAGGACGAAGAGAGAGGGAGGAGGAGAGAGGGATGAAGAGAGAGGGATAAAGAGAGAGGGAGGAGGAAGAGAGGGGGAGGAGAGAGGGAGGGGGAAGAGAGAGAGAGGAAGGAGAGGGGGGGGAAGAGAGGGGGGAGGGAGAGAGAGAGGAAGAGAGGGAGGAGGGAGAGAGAGGGGGGAGGAGGAAGAGAGGGAGGAGGAAGAGAGAGAGGAGGAAAAGGGGTGAGGAGAGAGGGATGAAGAGAGAATGGATTGAGGAAAGCCCCCCCCCTGTTGCTATAGCAACGTGCCAGTCAGGACCAGCTGTG
>OMKR01000260.1:0-16077 GCA_900302355.1 Cyttopsis rosea
GATTTGGCTAAAAACAACACGTCATTATAGGCGCTCGCAGGGGCAAAGCAAACAGCTCGTATTTTAGAAGGCGAGGAGAGGACGTCGGGCCGGCGCGGAGAGAAGAGAGCAACAACAGAAGAGAGGGAAGGTGAGGGAGAAGGCGAGGGCGGAGGGGAAGAGAGGGAGAGGAGGAATACGACGCACGCTGTCATCCGCTAAGCCCCCCAGTTTATCCATCACCCCGGCACGCCCCGCTCCCCCGCCCTAACCTGACGGGGACCTGACGAGGTGGCCCGGCGCCGTGACCCCCACAGACACACACGCTCACACCAGCTGGACAGAGGACGGCGCGTGAAATCGATCGAGGCCGTCGCTCTCTCTTTGTATCCACATCCCCATGGAAACTGATTTACACGCCGTCGATAGAGGCACTCCATCATCCCCCTCAACAGGCCCCCGGTGTGGGGCGGAGGGCACCCAGGTTCTCAGAGCTTGGCCGGCCGCCCCCGCCTCGTCCTGCCGCTCTTGTTATGACATTGTGGTGGTTTTTATAGCTTGGCTGCTCCGCTGTTTACCCCCGCAGCCATAAGCACTCCGTAATTCCAACGCTCATTGTTGGAGCCGGCATTAGTGGCAGATGAATATTACTTTGACTTTTTTACGAGCTTTTATTTGTCAGCTGTTATGGCGAGCCTGCGCAGGGCGTTCCGAGTGAGAAGCGCAGCGTTAGAGCTCCACCTAGGGGCCTGTGCGTGTACGTGTACCTCCGTGACGAGAGTGCTGTTCCTACATTTCGTTTATTTTTCCTATTTCTCGTCCTTTTCCCCAACCAGTGTGCCGGAGCAGTTTGTCCCCACAGCGCCCAACACCGGAGGACGGCCGGCCACGGCCTACGGCTTCCGGCCCGACGAGCAGTTCTTCCTCAACTACCATGGAGCGGCCTCTCGCTGGCACACAGAGCTGCCCCTCGCGCACGCACACCCGCACGCAAACAATGAGTAGCACAGAAGATGAAATGATGACCTGCGAAAATGAATCTGATTTCAGACTGGAGTTGTGTATTTTCACTGTGTGCTGCCACTGTGTCTTCTCATATCTGTTGATAGCGTGCAGTAGCATTCAAGCTTAAAATATACTAAACTAATCTTAATGAATGTGAATACAACAATAAAACCTTTAAAAAATGCAATCAAGGCAAGTTACAAATGTTATTTCAGATTGTATTGGTATTGTATTTATTTCAATGTTGTACTGTATGTATGGTTGTCTTATTTAATAGTAATCTGGGGGATCGGCCATTTTGTAAAATACCTCTGATGTTTCGAATGCACGACATTACAGCATGTTTCTTTTGAGGTTATGATTCTCAGGCAGTGTTGGGATAAAAACATGGCCAATTTTGCCTTCAGTAGAGTCAAGGATTGGCTCATTTCCCCGGTGGGCGATATTGGTAAAACCTCCTGGATCTGTCTGAGGATCCGCGGGGCATTAGAGGTGGAGCTGGGCTGTAGTTGCTTATAAACACGACAGAAGTTTTCCCTTTGCACATTTTAAGTAGGTCAACACTGGATGAACTGCAAACCAGACGTTGGAACAACAAAATGTCTTATTTTACGGTTTAGAATAATAGGAAAATGTGGAAACATTTTATGCTTTGTCTTTATTGTGGGGGAGATCGCTTTATAAATGTCTGAAATTGTGCTTTATAATTGTCAGAAAATGACATGTTGTTTTTGTCCTCCATGTGCCGGGAGTGTCACTGCCCTGTTGAAATATTGAACAGCGTTGAAATGTATGTTGCAGCAAATGAAATAAATGGTTTAAACGTGACTGGAGTTTGCATTGAATACTTGCAGGGCACAACAAAATATGAAATAAATTCATTAAAATTAAGGTTTTAAAATGCATTTAAAAAGTCGGTATTCGGTCGGTATTATGGGTATTTTTTGCATCTAATAAAATGTGTTCTTTTAGAATAGAGACATTGAGGAAGTTTTAATGAAGGCTCAGAGCTAACTTTGCTTATTATAGGAAACATTCAATGGATAAAAGAGTTATGTTTATTTTTATGATGCAAAATCGGTTTTAAATGTAACTAAAATAGCCAACTAAAATGCCTTAAATAGAATTTGGTGAGAGTTGCAGACACCCTGTTTATGTTTCACAGTATGTTGATAAAATGGAAAAATAGACAATAAACAAGTAATCAAAGCAGCATGCTCTTATTTATTTCATGTGTTATTTTCCCTGACATGAACCCCATGAACAGTTGGTTGGTACACTTCAAACAATAACGTTTTTATAGACTAATAATGATAATAATAATAATAATAATAATAATACAAGTATATTAACAATATTTTTACTCATTCATAATTTGGCTGGGGTAAAAAATATCTTCATTCTTGTAATTAATGCTCACATTAGCAGAGCTGTCTTATGAACAATATCTTTACAGGATGTATGGGATGGATGACAGGCACTTTGCATTATTTCCAGCACAGGTATTTAGACTGAGAACCAGTATCCATGGCAACCACATCCCCATAAATGAGGTTGCCTTTCTTCACGGTTGAATCAAGAGTCAAGGCACTTTGAAGCAAAATGGAACACAAGTTTGTGGGAGCTATTGCAAAGGCACTTCATGTGCTACTTAAAATCCTTACCATACATATAATTATAAAAAGAAGTATCTGGTGACAGGGGTGAAGCTAAACGACCCCAGACATTTCACTCACTGAATTTCATTCAGTAGTTTGGTCAAATTTATAATACAGAATAGTAGTTTTTGCAATTTCCCTCCGGGGATCACTAAAGTATCTAATCTAATCTAATAAAATCTCCAGTGGTCTTCCCAAAGTAACTTGGTGCTGAGAACATTTTAGTGTTCAAGACAATGTTTTAAAACAAGTTTATAAAAAAAATTACAGCAAGATGCTTTTTGGAATGTCAGCTTGTGGTGCTTAGGACCAATTACGTTACCCATATATAATATTTAAAAAATAATTTACACTAATATCATGCATTCTATCTACTGCTATCTGCTTGTTTAATATGATCTTTCTAACCCATCAATATCAATCCAGAGCAGATAGTTCATTTGTTCTAAATTTGTTTTTGATAGGACTCATGTTACAAAGGCAATGTTTTGAGGCAACGTAGATGGGAATATTGTTATTTATATGATAACTTACATTGTTCCCTGACAAATAGATCCTCTCCATCACTTCACAAGGACACCCCTTTGCCATTGTCTTAAGTTGATATGGTCGTATGTTTCATTGATCTGTGGGAATCCCACTCGGATAGCGCTGCACCACCTCCTCCACCTCGATGACCTCCACCACCAGGTCTCGGATCGCTTTGATGCAGTCCGTGGCCGGGGCGTCGGGGCCAGGGGGGGAAACGACCTCTGCCGGAGCCTCTGAGGTCGCGGCGTCTGGAGACTTGCCGCTCGGGTCGACCGAGGACGCTACTGTGTGACCGGCAGCTCCTGTCGATCTTGACGGGCCATTGTCATGGGTTACCGTGTGGGTTTCCAGGGCATCCGCAGAGGGGTCTTCTGAGCTCGCAGGCGATTCAAAGATGTTACCTTCCTCCTCCATCGGGTCAGATGTCGATGATACTTTTTCGCCGCTCTCCATGGAATCCAGGTCTGAGGTGGCGCAGTCACTTCCTGCAGACACGTTGAGCGAAGAGGTTTCAGAAAAAGCAACTAGTTCAGCCTCTTCTGTGTTTAGAGGCAGGCTGCATCCAGCTGCAAGTGCAGATCCCTTGCCACAAGAGGGCGCTTCCAACTCAACTTCAGGAGGAGCACGTTCAGCATCTTCCTCCTCAGTGTCAGTTACTGTTAATGCAGCCACGCCTTCGGCTAAATGATCTACCGGGACTTGTTGGTCATTGGCAAATTCTAAGGGGGGGGATGTGATTTCCATTTCCACTGGGGCGTCCCTGCTCCATGTCTGGGGTTCAGCCGATGTCTCTATTTTCTCCTCTTTGACAGGAACCTCTTTCCTTTCGTTCACATTGTCTGCAGCGGCTTCGGCCTCCTCCGTTGTCTGGAGCGCAGCAGCATGGGCCTTTTCGTCTGATGCATTCTTCCTGGCCCCAGGAACGACCTCCACAACTCGAGCCTTCCTTTCTTCATTCTCAGCCAGCGTCACGACATCCTCGGCCATGTCTGCGTCGGCCTCTGCTTTGACCAGCAACGCGACGTCCTCCTTCTCCTGCAGCAGATCCAACGCCAGGCTGTTGTCCATGTGAGGAGAGGAGGGCTCAGGCTCGGCAGGAGGCTTCATGTGGGAACCCAGCAAGCTGGCCGGGCTACCTGGGGAGGAGGGCGTGGGGGAGGAGAGGCTGGAGCGGCAGGACTGGCTGAGGAGGTCTCGACTGTCGGTGAACAGGTTGTGCTTCTTCAGGCTGGCTGCCTCCTTCACCACTAGAAGGAGAGAAGATCAGGACGTTACCTCTCATCTCTCAAAACCGCTTGGACAATGCCAGTAGTAGCTGTAGTAGTAGGTACCTTTGGTGACCTCCTTGTCCAGTGTCTGCAGCAGAATGCCCTCGTAGACGTTCTCCACATGGACAAGGTTGGAGTGGTCGGCGTAAATGAGCTGTTCCAGACCCTGAAGATCCTATCCAGAAAGAAACAGCTGTAGCTCTGACACAGTGTGCGTGCGTGCGTGCGTGCGTGCGTGCGTGCGTGCGTGCGTGCGTGCGTGCGTGCGTGCGTGTCTGTGTTCAGACTCACAGGTTTAACTATGGGGGCTAGGTTCTTCTTGATGTGGGGCAGAGTGACGGCCACTAGAGCCTCTTGGAAGATCCGCTTCCTCACAGAGCTGCTGTCGTAGTCATATTGCTGAGGAGGCAGGAGGGAAAGTCAGTCACAAATCTGAAGGAAATCTCATTTTATTGAAACTGGAATGTAGACTTTTCCAGTTAACTTCAGAGAGTAAGATCAATTATCAATTAAATCTTTCCAGGCGGCTGTTTATCTGACCTTGAGCACCCTATGCCTGGCCTTCTCCATGGCAGAGCCAGCATTGTCCGGGTTGTCCTGGATGGCCTTGTGAAGCAGCTGCTCAAAGGTGAAGGCTGTGTTCTGCATCAGCTGAAACCAAAGCATGTCAACGTGGTGTATGTAAATAAATAGATATAATCTGTGAATTAAATGCTAAGTCAATAACCAGGGATACTAAGCGTATTTAAGCAAGTGGTATTAAAATGGGCCTTGGTGCAAAGAATAGAAAATAAACAGTTGAGACAAATTCTACCTGTGGAGAATATAAGTAAGAGTTAAAGTTTTCAGTGGAAAGAGTTTAAACATATTTAGAATTAAATTATCAACAGCTACCATTTACAGAATTGACCCACACTTTTCCGGGGTCACAAATAAATCCAGATGGTATCTAAACACAGGACGGCTATCTTGAAGAAATCCAGTACGAGTGTGGACGTGTAAATATCACCTCATCAAATCACTGAGTCAGACCTTCCCACAGCCCACGTAGTTTGTGGCTAGGATCAACAGATAAACAGTCGCTGAGCCATCTGGCAAGGATCTACTGGTGAGCACTGATATGTAGAAGAAATTGCTAGTGTGTGTGTGTAATTGTATGTGTGTAGATGGATGTATAGGAGGAAAAATGGCCACCTCCACCTCCTATCAGAATCATTAATGGTTTCCTGTAGATACTTCCTGTGAAAAACGATGGATGGGTGGATGGATGGATGAATGAATGGATGGATGGATGGATGGATGGATGGATGGGTGGGTGGATGGATGTACCTGCTGTAGGTCTATCTGAGCGCTGTGGATCAGGCTGGTGATATTGGAGAACCCGAAACGCTCGTGCAGGTGAGGCAGCTTCTCCTCGAGTGAGCCGATCTTCTGGTAACAGCTCAGCAGGTTGGGCCGCTCCATTTTGGTCAGGGCCTGCACGCGAGACGGCAGGAGGTACAGTGTTGGACCGGACGCCTTCATAAATAGCGAGTAAAGCAGATGGACGGTACATAGAAAGCAAACCTACCCGATTCAGCTCGTCCGTTATCCCGCCCACCTGGAAGTCTTGACATATGCTGTCCATCATGCCGTCGCTGAGCTGCCGTCCCTCCTGGAAGCCGGAGCTGATCGGCTCCATCAGCTCCTCCAGGGCGGAGGCCAGGTACGGCTGGACGCTCTCCGAGCAGAATTTCTCCGCCGGCTCGGACACGCTGGCTGCGGGGGAACAGAGGAGTAGAATTCACTCTTGATTGTTTTGTTTTATATACGGCCAAAGAAAGTGACTATGGTTGGACAATCTATGGCCAGACAAGATAAATGTCAATTTTGATAAGAGGAATCTTTAACATCTGAGAACAGTTACTTTTTATGGTGCTGATAAAAGTTTAGCGTCTAGTCTTCTTAACAGTGATTGATGGGCTTGTGATTTTGGGTCCAAGTGATACTCATCCTTAGTATGAAGCAAGCAACAACATTGTACTTTGATTAATACATTATATACAAAATACATACATGCATACATACAAAATACATAATTTAATATTTGTGTTAAAGTGTAATAGAGTCTGTAAATGCAGAAGACTGAACAAAGGAACAAAGTGATCAATGCTAAACTCAAGTGAAAAAGGCTGCTGAACTGACCTGAAGACTTAAAAGGAAACACATAGAAATATACAAAAGTCATTGAAAACATTTAAAAAGAAACATCTCTTTTGTTAGCTCTCCTTCCTTGGGAGTCCGTTGGATTTTCTGAGCATGAGCAATTCATGAGTTGCGCTCTCGCAAGAAAACCATGAATAATTTGTGATTTCATCAAGCCCTGATTTAGACCCACATCGCAGTTTTCTTTATTTTCAGATAATCCGCAAACCATGAAGGAAAACTTTCTGGGCCAATTCAATTGGAAATGAACACGGTTTTTACACCAAAATGAATCCATTTTTCAGGGTGTGCTAACAGCCATAGTAGGTTCACACCGTCCTCAGATTCTGTGTCATATTTATATGATCAACAAAGACAAAAAAAGAAAAAAAAAAGAATGTGTCACAAAGTGTGTTTATTCATGTGTTTGGGTGTGTGGTTCGGGCGGGCGGCCTGAGGTGCCAGCGGGGCGTGGCCGTGGTGTTTTGTTATTCAAGGCTGCCTGGCTATTGTGCTATTATTCTGTGCTGACACAGATACCTGGTAAATAGTGGATAGAGGATACCAGCAGCACGCCTTTTGGTTTCAGATTTTGTTTATACACATTAACAATAGATATAGATGTTAAACAACAAATATAACCTACAATTAACAGAAAAATAATAAAAAATAAAAGATTTAAGATAAAAAATATAAGGTCATGTCCAAAAGTACGGTCCTATACAATAACTTATGAAAATAAACAGTGAACCAGAAAGATGAACTTAAGATAGAAATGGTGATGTACAATAAACCTGACATTAAATATGAGCCTTAAACAGCAAACAAAAAGTTGGCAGTAAGCCTATAAACGAAAAATAAAAAGCTTAATAAAAAGTGCTGCATTGTTGCAATATTATGTTATATAATTGGCAATTATTGTTCTTGGGACATACCTTTGTGGTTATTGTGGTTCATCGTTGCTGTTATACGGTGACATTTTAAACTTGAGACCAACATATATCACAGATCTTGTCAGAGACCCTAAATAGCTGCATATGTGGAAAGTCGTTGACACATTTATTGCTGAGGATCTTCGAAATCTCCTCTATTTTCGCGCAGAGGACGGTAGCCCAGAGAGACCTCATTTGTACGGAGCCCAAGATTCACAGCTATACCCTTGGCTTCAGTTCACAGGTGAAATAGCAACACTTACAGTATTTATTCAGTAGGCGGGATGAAAACACTTTCAGTGCAGGCATTCAACCAGCTGTAAAACAATGCTGTGTGTTCTTCATTTATTATGTAGGTTTTGACCCAGAACCCCAGCATCAAGTCAAGTCAAGTTTATTTATATAGCCCTTAATCACAATACACCCAAATTAAGTTTTACGCACAAGAGCGTGTTTCCGATATATACCGGTAGCTAAAATAGTGTGAGAAATGCTTTACAGTTGCCAAGATGTAGGGTTCAACTATTTCCACTGAAAACTTTAACCTACTTTAACTTTAAAACTTACATTCTACTCAGGCAGAATTTGTCTTTTTAATAGTACTGAATTCACAGATTACTCCTACTACTTATGTTTAAGTAAACAACTTAATCTACCTTGCTTAACTTGCAAAGGAAATCAAATATGGTAATTGTGATTGAAATGTATAACATACCAACTGTCCTACAGAGATCTGGAAAAGCTGAGTTCTGCAAACCTTACAGCCAAACTAGAAGCTAAAGACCTTTCACAGATTCAGCTTTTTTCATATTTTTCTTCACTATGGTTGAGAATAAATTTTGAATGATTTTAAAGATGTAACATCCGGTGTTCCCTGTGTTGCCCCGGAAATTCTAGCAGTAGAGGCGGTAAAGGGGATAGACGCCATGACAGGCGACCTAATGAAACAGTCCATTACCAACATTAAAATGAGGGATTTCTCTGGGTTTGAAAATTGTTGGAACCATTTGGGATAATGTAAGTACACAACTCAACAAAATGTATAGCATAGGTCTAGTCGTTTTTAGAAATGTTAATGCAGAAAAGTTACACATTGTACCTTTAACCTAAACTTCATTTCTGACAGACAACTCTGTCAGCAGACAATTACCTTTATTTATTTTGCATCGTTTGAGTTTGGGCAGCTGGACAGAGCCCAACAGGTGGATGCAGGGGAGGTGGAGGGAGCGCGGCAATGCAGCAAACAAGCAGGAAGCAGAGCAGGTGGAGCAGGAGGGACTGGCTGCTTAAAGAGGCCGGCCTATAAGGGCATGGAAGCGTGTGGTGCCATTGAGTTGTCTGACAGAACTAGCTCTGCAAGATACGCCTCATTTAAGGATGTGAATGTGACAGCTCAACCTGCGAACCGAACTACTCAAAATCCAGACATTTTGTGTCCAGATAGATCTAGACCCATATCTCAGACAAAACGGGCAACGCAACACCACGTTTTGAGATAGCTGTAATTGTTTAGTGACCTTTAATAAAAAGAGCTTTGTGCACCCCTGCGGTGGTAGGTTACCTTGCAGCTTGTTCTCCACCAGGGTTCGAGCGCTGACGATCTGGTCCATGTCGGAGTGGATCAGCACTTCCTGCTGGCGGGCCGTGATCCCGCACTCCTTCTTCAGCGCCGACAGGCCATCCAGCAGATGCTCCTGGACCAGGATGTAGGCGGCCTCCACTGTCTGAGGGAGTCAAATCCAATTGGGTTAAATTGGACTGGAGTGAAATGAATTGGACTGGATTGACTTGATGCGGCTTGTTATCGCTGTGCTGCAGACAAACCGTGTGTGAACTACGAAAACAATCCATGCTTACAGATATTACATGCAGCGGGTGAGCTGACTGTGAAAACAATACAAGCCGAAATGATGCCCGTGTGAATCCGGCCTATGATTATAGAATTGATGCCGTTTTTATTTAATTTTTACAAAACCAAATAGCGGTGGCTGAGCACTCTGACTGCTGGGCTGAACTAATATCTCACTCTCAACCACTTCAAAATGCTGCAAAAGCATTTCAGAACACTTTCTATACTTTGATCTGAATTCTTTTTTTCTTGTTTTACTAACCGCAGGAGGTTCGCTGACCTTTAGCAGTGATGGATCTGGCAGTGGGAAGGGAGAGAGGTAGACTAGTTTTTCGATACTACGCACAGGGGAACACATTTGGCCGTGGCACCGCTCCAATCGTGCTATACACCATTTATGTTACTCCTCTCCTTAACTCTTGGCTCGGCTTAGCATTGTCTAACTCTCCGCATCTCCGAAAGCTGCGATGAAGCGACTGTACGACTCACAGCGAACCAGACTCGCTTCTTCTCCGTTTTCTTCGCCTTGAGGCGAGGCAGCATGTCCTTCTCCAGTGTGGGCAACAGCTGCTCCATTATGAGGTTGGCCATCACCTAAGCAACACACACACACACACACGCACACAGGGGTTTATTCTCATATTCACACGCCATTCCACGGACACCAACATCTACGTTTGAATAAATATTAGCCCTGAGAACTCCAGCATGGTTTCAAGAGATGGTTTCCTTGGTTCTGTGAAATTCACATCGAGATTATAAAACACACAGCAAACTGCAGGGTGCATTCCGGTCATTCCACAAACACAGTTTTTAGCCATGATGCGCCTGTGTGCGTCTGCTCTCCCCCACTCTAAAAGGAGAGAGGGGAGAAAACGGGAAGTGCACACAGAGAGAGAGGCAAGGATCAGAAAGGAAGACAGGCAAACGCAAAAAAAAGCGATTTGAGAAGGTGAAAGAGAAGGTTTGAGAGAGAGAGAGAGACAGAGAGAGAGAGAGAGACAGAGAGAGACAGACAGAGAGAAAGAGAAAACCAGACTCTGTTCACGGTCTTTACAAAACCCATCATCTTTTCTTTTCCCCCTTCCTCTGCTTGTGTTCGTGCGGAGATTACATAACAGACAATGCGTGCGGGAATAAATGAGCCGTGTCTTTGAGGCATATGTGCCCCTTTTTTTTAATCAAGGCGACTCTTCAGCAGACAGAGGCACACAGAGCTCCAGAGACTCAGGAATAGACGCGAGGTTCGACGGAGACACGCTCGAGCCACGTCAGCCAAACATTTGCTGGATCATTTCTGAAATATTCTGGAGAGCAAGCGGGCTTTTATTTAGTTTTCAGGCGTAGCGTGACCTGTTAAAATGACACAAAGCCACCGTTTGAGTAGGGATGGCGGGGTGGTGAAAGAAAGAGACGGAGAAAGACAGAAATAGAAAAGGGAAGCCAAGATGTGGGAGAGGAACAGAAAATGGAGACGCACCCTGACGTCGCTGCCGATCAGCATGTCCCACGCCTCGTATTTGCCTTTCGCCTGCCTGTAGAGCTGGATGGCTTTGAGGAAGGCCTGCACCTCACACGTCTTCCTCTTCAGGAAGTCTGACGTGGGACAAGCAGAGGTAATAAGAGATGTAAACAAAGTGATGTACAGGCAGGCAGACAGAGGCATGTCAACAGCACAACTTAAAGAACTTAGCACCATTAAATACTGAAGAGTTTAAATTGGTAATGGTCAGCAGGTGGATAGAGCACAGTGTAGTGAATATATTCTCTCACAGCTCTGTTGACTCCCATGGATGCACAAGGCAGAAATGTAAATAAATATTTATGCATCTCATATCATATTTATATATATTTATGCAGCTTTCCACACATGGCGATGAAGATAAATGCAATTTACCAATAATGGATTTTTCAAAAAACAAAAGAGCCACCCAATTGATTGGCCAATAATAAAGGAGTCTTTAGCTGTAACAAATGACAAAAAATGATCAAAGTTTCATCCGTATGCCTCAGAGCTGGTGTGGCGAGTCTGTTGCCATGGTAACGGTTGGCCTTGGTTAAAGCCCCACTCTAAGAATGATGGGTCCACAGTGGATGATAGAATCTGGTGGGGTAAAATGCACAGTTCTAAAAATAACAAAATAATTCAAAACCCAAAATAAAGTCTGTTCTCATTGTAGTTTTCAAGCATTAAAATGTAATCAAGATCTAAATATAGATCAAATATAAAAAGATCTAATGAGTGAATGAATACTACATGATTTGCAGTGCAACTAGAGTGGTGCAGTGATTCTGGTTGTAGCGGCGAGTTATTCGTCAGAAATTGAAAACAGTAAATTTACTGTATGGTCATTTGCAAACGTATATCGTTTTCCCATATTTAATTTTACTATTTTAATTTTTAACCCAAATCTTGTGGGAATGAAGCCAGAATTATGTTTGTTTGTTTGTTTTGATGGCAGAGGATTTGGGGGTGTGGGGGCAGTAGCGCAGGAGGTCGAGCAGGTCTTCTAGTGATCACAAGACTGCCGGCTCAAGCCCCGGCTCCTCCTGGTAGCGTGCTGAAGTGTCCTTGAGCAACACACTTAACCCCCTTACTGCTCCCCAGCACCGACATATGGCAGCCCACTGCCCCTAGATACATCAGTTACTAGGATGGTTGAAATGCAGAGAAATGCATTTCATTGCCTCAGTACAATGACGAATAGTTGAATCGAATTTAGTTGCATTTCCTTCCTGAATTCCTCTTCCTGTGTGGACTGGGTGATAGAGCAGGCTTTCATATGCTAGAATTCTATGCCAAAGATAGTCCATTTTGAAAACCTGTTAAGGCTGAATGAAAAGAAAGCGTGGCTGTTGAACTGAAAAGGAAGTTCTTTTTTACAAAACAACATCTTTCCGCCTGCCAACATCCCTTTCTCTTTAAAGTAGCAAGGCTCAGACCTACCTTGGTTCTGGTGGCGGATGCAATCTGATAGGATGGAGAGGAAGTCCGCCTGCTTGGCCTCCTGTCGGAAGCAGAAGTAGTAGTCCCTTCGGTAAGGAAGACGCAGGTAGACTGGGAACTGACCGGGCATACCACCCAGAGGGGGCGCAAAATCCTCCTTCACATCTGCGACACAACATAACACAGCATGCTTTTATGCCGCAAGCTTAGTCCCGAAACTGGCTCACTATTACATTATTAGCTCACTAAAGTGGACTGCCAAGCAGAATGGCAAAACTGAGTCTGTGGACGGCGTTGGAAGGTCACCTGCGGTCTCATGCTAATTGGCAGCCTGGCGATTATGCATTATACTGGAACCTTTGTTCAATGTTTAAAAGCACAAAAAACTCTATGAAAACCATAATAAACCTTTATTACAGATGGTAATTAGAGTCATGACCATTTACGCTTTACAAAGAACCTCACCTTCTTCGTTGAAGGTGATCTTACTAGACTATACTGTATCTTATAGATTCCGCCCACCCACAGTACCATTCACACAGCAAACACACATTCAGGGAGAAAGAGAAAAGGAGGAACAACCTCAAAGCTCGCGTCCTTGGTGGTCACAGAGCACCATTCATCCCATGTGAACGCACTGTGTATTTCAAGCCTAGGCTGGGTCTCGTCTCTCTAAAGGTCTGAGCTGGGACAAGCAGCCTCCTTCTGCGTCTGAGCCTTGTATCTTAGTCTGAGAGGAGAGGGAGGGAGCGTTTCCAGAGTGAAAAACCAAACTCCCACGTACGGGTCCTCTACAAAGCTAAAAGCAGCTTAGGTACAGGGGGGGGTGGAGAATGGTCAATGGTCGGAAAAATTTGGTAAAAAAAAGTGCTGCTCTGAGTCGTGGAACGGAAAAAGAGGTCCTCGTTAACTAAGGTCAAAATATGCATCGTTAATACATATAAACACGCATGCGCGCGGCGCACAGGCCAAGTATCACTTTACAATTTAATTAAATATCATCTCACTCTGTTTTTTGAGTCAATCTGTTTTTAACCTACTATAATGGAGTACCTCATGTTTGTTTGTGGAGTCAAACATATCAACACTTGAGTGTGTTTCCGTAGGTGTCCAATTGATTATAATTTATGGAATCTGTGGTTAACCCGATAGGATTTTCCAACCATAACACTGGCTTTCAGGCTTTGCCGTGTGTAGATTTGTGACATCTCCCCGTGTAAGTGCATCCCCAACTGTCTTTTTTGAGCTTCTAGGTCCCTTCCAGCCCTGGCATGTCGACGTGGGAAAATACCTCAAAGTAATCCCTGAGTTGTGTACTCTGTACTTACTGCTCGTGTTGTCGGGGAAGCATTTGTCCACCATGCTCATGTATCGCTCCTCCGTAGTGAGAACGGTGCCCCCTGTGGGCAGCAGCTTGTGGCGTGCCGGAGCCCCTTTCACATAAGACTAAGAAAGAAGAAGGACGAGAGGGAAGGGCTTTATAAGACTCATATAGAGAGGAAGGGTTTTAATTGGCTACCATATAGTATCAGGTGGCTGCTTGAAAAGGGGATTGGTTTTGGGGCTTTACCTCCAAGCTGTCGTGGCACTCCAGGCAGTAATTGGCTCTCACTACCACATAGCGCTCTCTCCACTTCCTCGTCTCATCAAAGTGGAGCACACCGTCCTCGTACAGCACCTCCCCTTCCTCTGGTGTGTCCTGGTGCACACGCACGCACACACACACACACAAAAAAAACACACGCCCCCATTAATAACACATTTCCATTTATGCTTTCTCTCGTCAGGATGAATTGTTTGTCTAGAGGAATTTTAATGTGTGGAAAATCTTCAACAATCCAATAATTTGTATTTTCAATGAAATGAGTAATTTAAGGAGTAACGTACCCTCTGCTTGAGCAACTGCGTAATTGTCTCCTTGTGCTGCTCCAGGTCATCCTCTACCTGGTGGAAATGGGCGACGGAATACTGCTTCCTGTAGTACGGACTGAACTCTTTCAGCTCAGCCTCAGCTTGGCCTGCAAAGACACACACACACACATACACAAAGGGAATGACACACACATTGACATAAAGAGTGAGTGAGAGAGACAGAGATATTAGTCAAAGGAGTTTAAGCACTAATGGAAAATGCAGTTAGATTTGGTAATAGAGAGAGTTTGGAGTACACTCTCGAAGATCATTTAGATAATGCTTACTATTGAGGGCTTTTTTGATCTGCACTGTGTATCATTTAGCAATGAAATATGTAATAAGAGTTGTTTTCGTTGAAATTCAAGCACAATTTGTCTGACAAAAAACACTGCTTGGACGATACTTGGGTATTTCCCCGACGCAATATTTCCCACACTTAGTATCCAACAAGCGGTCAATGGATGTCCGTCCACTGCTAATGTTTCCAAAGAGCCCGGTCCATTTCTCTGAGTGGAACACAGCCGAGCACAGCCGAGCCGTGTTCGGCTATACAACCATTTTCCTGTCCCTCCCTGTCCTGTCCCAACATTAAACCCCCCTCGCGCTGAGCATTGACATTCCCAAGTCCTGTCTTCCACGCAAACAAACCCCAGATATGTTACTGGTTATCTGGGCATAATATTGCAATTAGCTCGTTGAGTCTGCACAAGACAGCTGTTACTGCTCATTAGTGTCATTTTGGGTTAGCGTGAGTAATTGCCAGAGAGCATACAAGTGCCCGATTGGCATGCGTGTCTCTCGGAGCATGAGGTCTCCAAGGCCGCTCGCTAGCCGTAGCATCAAAGATGCCTTTTTCCACTTTCCTCTGCTTTGCGTCGTGCTCTCTTCCCGGCGACACAGTCTCTGTGAACTGTCAACCTATGATTGCTGGCAGTCGGGTGATTATGCTGAGGAAAACAGTCTCCCATTTCACCAAGTTCTCTCTTTGCCAGACGTGATTCTTTACGCTGGGTATTCAGTTTCCCAGGAAAAGAAAAACACAGATCAAACGTAGTTTCCAGGGATGCACATGGAGGCAACACATGACTCAGTGTCACCACAAGTTCTCATTCCTGGGTTTGTATAATTCCAGCTCCGCTCCCTTCAATACAGCGCTGCCAAAAACTTCCCTTTTAATTCGTGCTTTACTCCTCCTTGAAAGAGAGCGTATTGATTACACATCAGCTGCTATTCACAATGACCTACTCCCACTAAATGCATAAACATGCCTGCGAGAGTGGTCTGTGCCAAATGAACCTCCATATGTAATAAGTGTTATTGTTGCAGGAGATCGCTGTGTCATTATCTTACACAGTAAAGGCATAATGTGTTATACCAAAGATGGCACAGGGCCACACATCCCATTCCAGATTACTATGGAAACACAGCTAAATGAGCCGGACTAACACCTAAACCCGGCGCTGATACCTGCAGCGCTGAATCACACCGCCGTTTCAGAGTTCTCCGTTTAAAGGCAATGGAAATAGACAAACATATAAATAGATGAAAAGGCTCATGTCGCTCGCTTAGGGGGAAGCTGCAACTAGTTTACCGTCAATTGCTGATATCATTTCCAGAGACAGCGAGCGACACAGAGACGGTCAAGCGAGCTCAGCGGGTGCAGGCGGACCCAAAGAGACAAAAAGTCAAGCAGAGAAAGAAAATACATTTTAAGCAGGGATAGAGTTGAACAGTGAGATGGAAAGAGAGATACAGGGAGAAAGAGAGAATGCCAATTGGACGGCAGTTTTGAAGGAGGGGTGTGTGTGGT
>OMKR01000271.1:0-15290 GCA_900302355.1 Cyttopsis rosea
CGGGATGATTCCGTGGGGGGGGGGGTTCATTCAGCTTTGCTTTGTTGTTATTGTAAAAAAATATATCTATATATTTTCATTAGAATATTAGCTTGGGTTATTATTTATGTGTGCCATTAGTGCAGGTACAGCTGAATCAATTGCAATTTAGTTGAGATATTATATAATATTATATAATATTATATAATAAATAAAAACAAAACTTTTGACGGCCCACACCCTAAAATGATATGTTTATCACAATCTTATATTCATTGTGAATGTAAACGGAAACTATCTTTTCGCTGTTAAATTCACTGCTGATTTTCTCCTGTGATATAACATGATTTTGTTCAATAAAAATGTAAAATACCTGCATATGCTATAAACACTTAGTTTCCAAGTTGCAGAAAATGACTTATTCTCCAAAGTGGCTAAAATCCCGCTCCAGCAGACATGTAAATATTCCATAGGAGCACAAAGGCTTTTTGAAGTTTGCTCAAGAGCTACAGCTGCCCCCGCCCCCCTCTCACATTGTCCTGCTCTGAGCCCTTTACTTACCCTACATAAGCACGCTTAGCACATGAGTTAGCACAGCCGTAACCATGGCGATGACACACATTTATCTGAGGTGACATGTTAATATTGCCGTGATCTCCCCTCAATTGTTCCAGCAGCGACATGCCTGTTATATTTGCTCAACAGTGGTAATCTCCCATGAATCGCCGTGAATTTTCAGAATAGAGGGGAATACTTGTAGCAACAAGAAATTATGTAAAATTGTATTTAAAATAATGGAGTGGTATTCATAGCCATGATAGGCGTAAAAAATTGTCCACTTGTAAATGAGGTTCAATATAAGGTCAAACTGGGCATCAGACAATAGTCCCATTAGCATCACGCACAACCATCCCTTGGATTGCAACGTGTCACCACTTTTTCTTGTTTTATTTAAAATATGCAATCCTATACAAATATGCAGCTCTTTATCTCCAAAACGACACACCATAAAACTACAAGTATATATAAATGTACTACTTAGCTCTTTTCAAATTCAAACTCAATGCTGTGAAAATCATATTGTACATCTTTGAACAAGGGGGGTAGATAACCTCGTGACATTTAATGAGAAAAAGCAATAAATACAGATCAATATTTCATTGTCTACCCAAAGTACAGTGACATGGAGGAACTCCTAAGAAATGCTGAACTTTAAGGACCAGCGTAGAAATTCACCTTATTTAGTCGGATTTAGACAGCGCTGCAGCAGTCGTGTATTGCAAACAGTGGAAACCTTGAAGAATCACTGGGCCTATGTATGATAAAGACAAATATTACATTTACAGCTTTATCTTCTAAACTGGAATGGCGAAGATGGTCTCTGAGTTGGACCTATTTTTGTATTTAATACATCAAAATAATAACCATAGCTGAGGCTCCCCCTACTGTTAATGCCCATGATGATAACATCAATGAAAGCTGTCTTACTTCCAGGGTTGTGTAGGAGTAAAGGAACATGGAATATTTTCTAACATTGTGGTGTCTCAGGTTCCCCCCTGAGCCTTTTCAAATTACAGAAGAAAAAATAAATAAATAAATAAATAAAACATGTACAGTTATACACCTTCCCGTGCATGAAATCTATAATTATAATGATTCTGTCCAAGTTGTTGAGCGCTGTCCAGAGGGGGGTGGAGAGTGACAGGCTGTAATATTCAGCAGATAATAACCCCAGGAATTCCGGAGAGAAAATTACGAGAGATCAGACGCGAAGGTTTCGAGTTTCACTACAATGACGGAGCTGTTTTGAATAATGGCGACTTCAAACGTTTCATCCAGAGTTTTTAAATAAACGGCCTCATCGTTATGAAGCCTATAAGCTCAAATAAGTGCAAGGTCATCGGAGTCCCCAAAACATGCCAGAAGGTTTTTTTTTGTGGAAATACCACTCAGATTATGCATTCTAGCCATTTTAACATGCCTCTATACCCCTCCTGTTCTCCATGGTCTGTTTCAGTGTGTGTGTCGCTTTAGATGCAAATTACCTGCTGCGGCCCACGAACTGTTTGTGGCTTACGCGCAGGGCTTTTTTTTGTTTTGTTTCATTCAATTAGGAAACGGAGGAAAATAAAATAAATACATCTACAATAAAAACACAATTGGTTTTGTTTGGAGAAAAGTACGGGAGGTTTACGGGAAAATATTTGAACGGGAGGACAGCGGGAGAGAAGGGTAAAATTCAGGAGAATTCTGGGAAAAACGGGAGGGTTGACACGTATGCCTCAAAAATGGCGAAATAAACACAGCACTATTTTTTTTTAAATACTTAAATTTTAAAAGATTTATGCTTGTCTGTGCAGCCAACGACAGAGCAGTTCCCATGCTTAGCTCTTAGCTTCCACATAATGCTACCCGGTCCTTTCTCAAGCCATGGGTGGAGTTTCTCAGATGGGGATGTCATTCTAATGAGTCTCCACTTGACGTAGCAGGGGAGACAAATCTGAATGGTTTGTTGAATCACATGTTTTCTGAAATAGGCAGCTCACAAAAAACTGACTGACTGACTGGGTTGTCTTATTTCACAGTTTGTGTGTTAGCAGGCAGTTAGTATGTGCACAAGTTTTTTTTATAATATGTCCCCTTTAAAATATGAAAGCCATTTTTCCGGGTCTTTTTACGCTGTCAAATGTACAAAAAATAGTCAAATCTCCAAAGAAAATAGCCAAATTAAAATAAAAAAATTTTATGATCAAATATCCACAGAAAATACCCCCCCTCCAAAAAAAAACTAACATCCAAAAATGTCCAAATTAAAAACAAAAAATAGCCTAATATCTAATGAAAATGGCTAAATAAAAAATAAAAAATAGCCAAATAAAAAACAAATATGCAAATTTCCTTTTAAAGCAAAGTAACCCATCTGTTATTACCTCATATTGGCCAATTCAGTTATAGATTGAATCCTGTTCATTGATCCTTGGTTCAATTAGGAAATCCCACTCTCGTTACATTACTTCAAACATATTTGTCTCCACCAATCACTTTGGAAATAACAGTTGAAACGTATTCCTTTCCTGCAATGGGATCGACTTTAACCAGAGTAAATTCAGTCATGTAAAGTAATAAAGTAATTAAAGTTTTAAAAAAATTACTCCCTGAAATATTGTATATTGAATAAACAATATGAATATCTCAGATTGAGCGGATAAATGCTTTGTTCATCCATGGACTATCATGTGTAAATTGATTCAAAGTGATTATGATGCTTGCTTTGAGCTGTAGAAACAGCCTACAACACTAAACGCAGCCATCATTCCTGATTTGAATTAAATTGTCTTGTTTGTTTTAAAGGACCTGAAAAGGCATCACAGACCGTTACATTATCCCCAAAAATGTCTACTTGTGTACCTGTCTGGTTTTGTAGAGAGGTGTGGGAGTCGACAAAATACTTCTAAGCAGCGTTGGATATATGAAAACTTACATTTAAAAAATTATCTGAAGGTGAGATTAATTATTCATTTTGGATTTTATTTTGCTCAATCTTCACGAACTGGAGAGCACATTTTTCCATTTTTCGGGATGAAGAGAGGATCCAAGAGATATATCAAATGAGTAATATCATCCCCAAACTTTGGAACATATCCATCTCTTTCATCCACTATTTCATCCGCGATTATGGGTCATATTTGGTACCATATTTGACGAGTGAGTATTGGATCCGGTATAGTTGCTAAATACATTTGCTTTCTTTGGGAGTTTTGTTTAAGTATTATACTGTAATATATCCTCTAGTTTATTAGTTATATTATCCAGTTTCTTTCTTTTCTCATCATTGTTTTCCTCAGAGGTTCACTTCCCACCTGAGACGGCGCTCTAGTGAATGAGCGCACTTGAACGCACCGTCCTCTATGTTGTACGTAGTACTCGAGATCGGTCTTGAAGGTCTTGTTTCGTCTCAAAATCGACCGCATAATTACTCTGTCTCGTCTCGGTCTCGGACAAAGAGGACTCTGGATTTTATTTCAAGACCGGTCAAGACCAAAACTGCGGGGATATCACTAAATTGCTTGTGCATTGTCGAATTACTTGACTTAAAATTTTGTTACTGTTAATGGCTGTCACCCCTCCCCGCCCCCCTTCACACGCACTCCAAGGAAGTGAATGCGGGAGACGGGAGAAGAAGCTGTGGCTGTCTGGGAGGAGATGTCAGCCAAATCTTCCGCAATAAAAATTGTCTAAACCACAAAGAGTTCATCTGCAAAACAGCGTCCAAAAGAAAACACACAGCAGTGTGTAAATTCTGCAATGCAACACTTACTGAGACGTCTGGGACCACGTCTACCTTTTATCGGCACTTAGAAAGGAAGCATAAAGATGTATGAAATTGGTATTTACAGCTTTTCTGCAAATTGCACACACTTATACAAGGCTTGGTGTTGGTTCAAATTCAACAAAAAAAACCTTACGATACTTAGCTATTGAATAATTGTTTGATCAGTCTGTACTTAATGATGGTTTCTAGGGGAAGACAAGGGTCACCCAGAAAACTGATGCTTGCACAAAAAATTGTATTGTATTAGGTGAAAACATAGAAAAGGAGGGTTGAATAAAGATGGTTAAGTTGATTTCATATTCATATTCATATTCGTATTTGTTTGCTCATCAAAAACAAAGGAAAATTCCACACATAAAATTCACCTCTGCAATGCCCGTTGATTATTTTATCAAGACAATTCTCATTGTCATTTATACACACATATACAGTATATCTGGCGATAAAAGAGGTGAATGAAGAGGAATCTTATTTGTTTTCTGTCTGTGTTTTTATGGGAATGAGGATCTTTCAGATCAATTTGAGGAGTGACTACAACACTGCTATCCGCACAAGCAGTTTGGACTCTACCAAGTGGGATTGGGGGGGCAGTTGTTTCTTTTTCTTTGTTTTTATATTTTCTTTTCCTTACCAGCCCAATAGTATAAATTAGCTCTTGCCTTTATTTCTAGAATTATTGTAAACTTGAATGTAACTAACAGACTTAGCAGACTAGTTGTTGTAGCACCCTGCTGGTTAACTAAATGGTTTTGACCAGGGTATATTTAAGTTTTGATTTACTTTCTTGGTTGACTGTGGGTTCAGTTTTATAAAAAATTTTTTTTAGGTGCAGTGTGTAGTATTAGCGGCATTTTGCGGAACGGACTTGGCAGAAATGGAATGGAATATGGAATATAATATTAACAATATGGAATCATATATTAATATAATATAATATATAATATATAATAAAGTGTGTATTAACTAGTGTATAATCCCATGAAAATAAGAATTGTGTTTTCGTTACCTTAGAATGAGGCATTTATATCCCCATGGGGGCTGGAGCCCCTTCCACGGAGGCCCCCATGTTGCACTGCCATGTTTCTACAGTAGCCCAGAACGGATAAACCAAACACTGGCTCCAGAGGGGGACTTTCGTGTTTTCGCGAGTTTCACGGCCACTGTAGATTGCTAGTGGCCACTAAATTCTACACACTGCACCTTTAAAGCAATCATAGCTTGGTAAACGTTCTGGTCTGTTCCTTTTTTACGTGTGCTCCACACATGGTTCACATCCCAACAGCTGTGGTTTTTATATCTTTACCCAACAGGAACATGCCGAGGTGTAGGATTAACCGGCTAAATGGCAGATGCCGCCATCACTCCTAAATGTTAAGTGGATTTGATAGACTATGTGTATACAAGAACGTGTGTCTTTCAAGGTGGTCTACCTGTTTGTACCAGGGTTAGTACAGGTAAAATGAAGTGGAATTCAGGCTATTTTAATGAATAGCTATATACTTTTATTTTCAGATTCTGTTCTTGACGAGTGAAAGAGTAAAAATAGTCGTTCAATTTGATTCAGTTGATGTAACGCACGGTGTGTGAGCGAGGACTTCTGATGAACAGGAATCAGAAGAGTCGTTTGACACTGAGTTCTGAATGGAATTCTCAAAACAATCATTGAAATATGTGAGTCGAAGATTGACTCGCTGCCAGTGACTCCCGACTCCTGAGTCATTTAAAATACTTGTTCGCTATGAACGAATCGTTTGCGAGTCCAGCATCACCAGTTTAATTGTTCTACTTTATACCCCGGTCACTGTGTAGACTGGAGTTGTGAAGAGGAAATATGGATAAACGTAACCCAAGCGGGGCTGCTAAAAGTAAAGCAAAACACATGGCAAAGAAGCGGCATTATTCCGAAATGTCCCAGAAATTATCAGCTTTTTTTAAACAAAGCGAAGAATGAAGAGGACTTGGAAGAAGTCGACGGCAATGCTGCTGCCTACAACTTTAGCAGATAACTCCTGACAGTCCCCGTGATAGAAATGCAGCTGCAGTAAGGTTAACATAGTAGAGATTGTTGGTTTGTTGGTGTAACAAGAGTCAGAAGAGTCGTTCGGCTCTGAGTTTTGAATGGAACCCTCACAGGAATTCATTAATTCTGTCAAAATATTTATTTTGGTGCTAGTGTGTATCAATCACACCCAATATGAATAATGCCAAATGCATTTTTCATATTTATTTGATCCTCAGTTATTTCTTTCTGTTTGAGTAGAAGATTCACTTCCTCTCTGCAAGTCCCAAACGATTCCTTCGGCTCACTCACTCAGGACTCATGAGTCCTGAGTCCGTTAAAAGATTTGTTCGTTGTGAATGACTCGTTTGCGAGTCTTGGATCACTCGTTCAGAAACCTGTGGTTAATTTTTCCTGCATTGCAATCTAAAGAACTAAGCTGAACCTGTTTGTCGGGAAACACAAAGCAAGGTTACCTTGCCACACTGACCCTGCCCCTTCCTTCCTTCGTCCCCCAAATTCCTCATTTATGACATTTCCCATTATGATACAGTTTAAAAACAGCCACTTGTCTGAGCAGCGGAGTAATGCAATACATTTTTCAAACCGCACCCCGCTTGTCCAAGTCCAAATGCCCCATTTATAACACAGATGTAGTGGGGGGGAAGAAACACATTTTGAATGAGGAACCAAGCGTGATGTATGTATGTAGCCCTGCAGCCGTGATTTATTTTGGGGCTGTTCGTTGCGGTCGGTGCGGTCCACGTGGGACCGAACCCGAGGCTTTCATGAGTCATAACTGATTTGTACTCTCCCCCCGGAGATCCTCCACACTTCATACTTGGCTGATATTTCGGTAAGGGAAGGCTATTCTGATTCATAAAAAAAATGGAATTGAGACGCTGATAAGAGGAATGGACACAGAATGGAAACACGGGAGGTTCGACTTTGATGGCTCTAGAAATTTGTTGCAAATCAGCAGACAGACGCTGGGTCATAGATTTTCCCGAATTTTTCTGTTGCCTGAAAGTGAAGCATCTGTCTGGACCATTGGATTCTCAGCGGTCCTCTGTGCCAGGCTGACTTTGCTTTAGGCCACATAATAATGAGACCTAATCCATTTTTCTTTCCTTCTCCCAGAACAATTACCTTCGTGACATTGAGCCGTTCATTTTCACACAGTGGATCATAAGCTCTCAGATGTTCTGCACTGTATGAATAGAATAATAATAAATAACTAATATAAACTAATTCTACTGGATTTAAAGATTTAAAGATTTTAAAAGAATATGCGTTTTTCCATCAGATTAAAAGGCGAAAAACTGAATTTCCACATTGTAGATTTGTTTTTGTATCTCAATAAGGAAAATTCTTTGTTTTTATGGAAATATATTACAAAAAATGTTTTGTCTAGGAATGTTCTCAGCTATATTGGTACTGTATAAATACATTCAGCTAATGTTATTAATTATATGATATGAATTAATAGATATGTGCTTTATTCATCCATCTAAATCCCATACAACTGACATAAATAAATTAATAAATTAAATTATTTGTTTATAGTGTAAGGAATGTTAGATCTGAGACCATATGATGATGAGCATGATTAAAAGTTGATTAAAAAAAATTTTAATGGTAAAAAAAACACATTTCCACCTTGCAGATTTTCTTGTGATCTAACTGAGCAAAATTAATTGTTTTTATGGCAATATTTATTTTGCGAAATTGTGAAAAAAAAAGAAAAAGAAAAGTCAACTGCCATATGCTCTCAGATGTGGCTCTGTACAGTATAAACAAAATGCAGCTAATTCTATTAATTCTATCGGATTTGTTGAAATTGAAAAGTGCACATGGGCAAACATACACACCACCTTTCAGATATTTGTTTTTAATCCAAATTATTTGCTTTCATGGCAATTTAGAGTTCCCAAAAATATGTTTGTATAAGAAAAAGAAAGAAAAGAACCAGAGAAGTGCCATTTCTGTGCTCAAGATATCCTGTGCACGTTCTAGTGAAACAGCAGCCGAAGGCGAACCTTGTCAGTTGCCTTTGATTGTGTTCGCTGCAAAAGCAAAGGCCCTAAAACTACTGTATGTGTTACAAGATAAGAATATGTAGCGTTTACACGTTACAATTATGATTCACACTCGTTAATATTGATCAGTCTCATAAAATTTGTCGTAAGTTCTGAAATCAGGGATTTGTTTCTGTGTAATAATACCCACATAAATAAAAATACCCACAGACACCAAATTTATCGGCAATAAATGAAACCTTTATTTTAATAAAACATTAAATAATGGGAGAATAAATGAGATGAATAAGAAATAAAAATCATAAACAAACATAGAAAAGGAATTATGTAAAGTAGATACTCAATATCGTGATCTGATGAAATTGGAGAGAATACGTGGGGTTGTAACTGACGAGGGAATTTCGGAACTAATTTCTAAACCTAATCTGTGAATTAAGAGTGAAAAGAATTAAAGAAATTAAACAAAGAACCCATCCGACATTAACAACATGATCACCAACAGTGATCTGAATTGATCTTGCCTGGCATGGCGTAGCGCGGTGTCGAGGACGATTACCAAAGGACAGAAACTTCCCATTTGGCTCGATTTGGCGAACACGACGCCCGGTGAATTGGATCCCACTGGCGAGCCACATCGACGGTTGGTGCAAGGCAGCGATGCGGTGAAGCTCCATCTCTCTCTGGATTCGTCCGGACGGCAGGCGTGGCTACGGTCTCCTAGAGCAGAGGCCGGCATGTGGCTTTCTGCGGAGCATCTGGAGAAGTTGTATTGTAAAAATGTATATTGGTATGAATATAAAAAGAAAAGCAACAAAAATAAAACATTTGATCTTATAGTATCAAAGCATTTTCAAAACTATTCTAATAACAGTGAAACAAAGGAAATCTGTATGTTGTTAATTTCCTACGACCATTTAATTACTAACTTATAAAGCCTAATTCCTAATATTAGTAATAATGCATGAATCTAATTACTATCTCTACCAGGTGTGAATAATAGAAACTAGATTTCTAACCAATTAAACTACTCTAACTTTAATACTAGCATTTCATTAATAAAATAAGAGATATAAAAATGCATTTGGTTACATCAACAAAGAAAAGACTACAGAAAATAAAAAGTAACAAGCAGTTGCAATGGGCTTTGACAATGACATGCAATATGGATTAATCACTCCTAATTATGGTTATCCTATTGGGACTTGTACCCTTTTCCATGAAAACGTCTGTACATTAAGATTATGTTGGTTACTGACTGATTCAAACATTATTTAACATTAGTTGAGTTGGATTTTGGTTAAATGCCAAGACAGTGAGGTTGTTTTCCTCAGACCTCCTTCCTATGACACCTGGGCAGTTTCTTTGCTGATAAGAAGAATGAGAGTGTGAGAGAGAGACAGAAAGGGGGAAAGAAGGGAGTTTGTCTCCTCTGTGTTTGTTCAACCATGTAGAGAGAAAACAGGGAACATAGAAAATGTAAGTCTCTTATTTAATATTGTCCTGGTCCACTTTATGTTGTCTCCTTAGAGTTTTATGGTTTGGTTCCAGTTTTCTAGATGTACTTCCAATAGAACAGCAAAACAGAATGTTATCATACCAGAACATCTCTCTGTCCGAGGAAGTGACATTTATGCACTTCAGCCGTTGCAGAGAAGGAAACAGAGTCTCCCAGTTGAACTTCTAGGGCAATCAAGTAAACCCTAAAAAGGTTTGGGATTAAAGTTTATAGGTTGAGGAATGTGGAAGAACAACAATTTTGTTGCCACGAGGTCCAATCTCTCGCTGTCCGCTACAAATATTTACTCTTTTTTAGTATTTTTTGCCACGATGAGACTCTTTAAACCTCTGTGAATATTCCATGTTAGAAGAGGAGCAGCTAGAATTCTCTGCTTACACAGGAAACCTGGATCTTACAATGTTGTTTGTGATGTTCTTCAGGCTGTGTAACTTCTTGCTGGTCTTACGTTCCTGTTTCTATCAATGTAGCTCATACAGTCGTACTATGGCGCAGTCCCTAATAGGGAACATCACAAGAACAATGTACAAGGAGCCTTGTTAGGAATGTTTGGCACAAAAGGACCTAAATGTAGTTTCACAGCATATTGTTACGTTACGGAGATAAATTATTAAACTTAATCATTTTAACCACAGGTTTCTGAACGAGTGGTCCAAGACTCGCAAACGAGTCATTCATAATGAACAAATCTTTTAATTCACTTATTAAAATTTAATTTATAAACTATTCAGTAACGCCTCTTTACAAGGATACCATTGGATGCTTTTTTTTTTCTCATTAAAACCACTGGGTTTATTGAAATTGGTGAGTGCTTTTGGGTGTAGGATCTACAAATACTGTTGATTTAGCAAACCTTCAACTTGAATGTAAGACCTAAGGCGGCACATTTCTCCACTCGCTCTAGCGTTTATATCATTAAATTTGAAATGATCTCAGTCGTTTCTGATACACTACGTGTAGCTGGATATCAGTTTGCTGTAACAGTGTAACAGTATTTATATTTATAATATTTCCAGTTTTCTACCTCTGCCACAGATGGTACTGTGGATTTTTTTTAAAGCTGTATGAATGTGAGCTAAATACCTCCAGAACTACTACATTTATCACCTTGTGCGGACAGACGCTCTCTGTCTGAAGAAAGAAATGATTGTGTCCTTCACATCTTCCTCCAGATTTCTTTTCTTGTCCTTGATGACTCAGACGTGTGGGGTCAGACAAAGCAGTGCTCAAACTGAAGAAGGAATTCTTTGCAAAGTGAAAGTTGATCTGCAGCAAAGCAGGTATTTGTGTTCAGACAGTTAAACTGAGCTGGATAATGTAATCAGTGAGTAGATGAGAAATGCAGACTGACTAATGGCAGCCTCACATGCCTCTAAATTCCACCTGCGCTTTTTGCCAGGATGGTAAACCACAAAGCTGGCGGTGTAAATGGAAGATCTGGCAGTGAGGGCAAAGTCATAGGAAACATCAACAAATGGTGGAAAACTTCTGAAAACACAGCATGTCATAAAAAAATTAATTAAAAAAAGAAAAGATTTTAAAGAGAAAGAAAAAGCCTCTGCCTAACACGGGAATCCTCGAGCGGCGGGTAAAATAAATAAATAACCAAACAGTAACACCTGTTTTCAAGGACGCCGCTCAATTTTAGGGCCAAAACATGGCTTCTGGAAATATTTTGCATGATACATTATAAAAGTCCTAAATAATGCATGGAACAGATCCTTCTTTAACACAGGTAATGATACATATGAACTAGTTAACCTTGCCAGACCTGTTACAGTATGAATGACGCACTAAACGATGACATATTTTCTCAAATATATATTTATAAACACTGGCTTGTAAGTACAGTACAAGTAATTCATTCAAATAAACTCAAATGTGGATTTTCATTCTCTTTCCACCCATGTTTGAGGAAGACACAGTTTGGTCGACATTTTGTCCTAATTGCAAAAAAACTTTCTTGGAATATAAATTCCTGCTGTGTTAGTGTGCCTGATGTAAGCCTTTGTCAGCTTATTTCTATAATACATAGAAAGAATGTCAATCTAAATGAGGTTCTCTTTTAAGTTATAAGGAGGTAAATATGGGTTTAAAGGTAAATATGGGTAGTGAATGTGACTGGGAATTCCCGTAATCACTTTTCTGAAGGGGGTTTGTGAAAATGTTTGCAGTTACTTACACATCAGGAGATTCTCTTTTTTCCAGCAGTAATGAAACACACTCCAACCCAATTTTTGTAAAAATATCTACAGTAAATGTGTATCGAAGCCTTTTTAAAAGGAAATTTCCATGAGTCATAACTGATTAAGTCTCCCTTTGCGGCTGCCACAGCAATCTCCACCACCAACTGTGGCAGGAGCAAATTCGGATATATTAAAATGGGTGAATTCTATCTTAGTAATGTCGGGATCTTTATGTGAATAAAATAAAGTTGTGTCATCTAAACATAAAGCTACTCCATTGGAGAGTTCATTACCAAGCAGTTACTGTAGGCACAAGGGGTTGTAGGTAGAGTGCTGAAATTAAGGGTTTATTTTCCCAAAAATATAAACACATGGGAACAAAACCAGACAAACTGAGTCAATAAAAATAACGACAGTTACAAAAATGATAACGAGCTGTTCTTGGGCCCCACAGAACTTGGGTCAAGTAAACAGAACACAACTCAAAATCCACAGCAAAGTGTCACTGAACCACACTGACCTCTCAGAGGGGGGCATTTATACAAGCCGGCCAACCCAAGAGAGAGACACGGGGGGAAGACAAACATTTAACTTTTAATGACATAAATTTATAATCACATTAGTATAGTTACATAAGTTCCTTCTCGTGCAAAATGACAATAAATAAGTTATCATTAAACAAACATCAGTTTAAGACAACTTTACCAAAGGGTTGAAACGCCTCCGCTCTTCTTAGGGTGTCGGTATCTTCCAACCCCCCTCTTCCTGGATACAAGTCTGGCCCCTTCAGTTTGCTCGTCCTTTGACCGTCGCCAGGAAGTGCGTGTGAGACGGCTCCAGAGCAACAAGCAAACATGCAAGATAAAGAAAATAAACAAACTAGTGATGAGTTCAAGTCGCAATTATGACAAAACAATGTAAAACTAAGAAGCACTCAACTTAAAAACCTGCAGTGTCATCATGGAAATAAAGATGCAAGTGTGGTATTTGAAACTACAACTATGTAGAGTGTCATTATTTAGTTTGTGTACGGACATTATGGATGTTAACAGTGCATAGGGACAAAATAATAGACAGTAACATGGGGAAGGTTAAAGGAGTGTAGTGGCCACAGGCCCAATGACTGAGCCATGTGGTACTGTACACCACCAAGTATTGAAAGAAAAGGAAAAGCTCTTTACTGTATAAAATTCCTTTGATAAATCCAAGAATAACATTTTTCTTTCCATTGCATTATATATTTCATGAATTCGATGTGTAATTGCAATATATATTAATGCTTTGGAGTTTTTTGCTGAACCGAAGCTTTTCACAGTATTTGATTGTAGATTAAAATTTGGAAATGATCCACATACAAAATATTTGCTGGAAGTTCCATTGTCGCATAGTTCATGATATTAATATTAGAGAGTTTATTTTAGGATTAACTCAAAGTCAAAAAGTCACTCCTCAGTCTTCGGAGGTTAACAGGGAATTTAAATTCATTCTCAGGGTATTAATCAGATTTCCCAGAGTCTTGTCTCAATTGAGCGCAGCAGTTACTGTCAAGGTCATTATTATATAAATTGTGTTGATGAATCCCTAAATTCAATATTGGCTTGTTAAGAAGAGAAGCTGAAGGGGAAGTGAGAAGTGAAGCCAGTCAGAGTCAGATGCTGGGGCCTGATGAAAGGTGTCAGATTGCTTTTGGTTTGGATGATATCATGGATGTTTATTAAAATGGGATTAAAAGGAGTCACCTTTTACTCAATTCAGTTAACGTTAACGTAAAGCTCGTTCAGCGATTTGGTTTGTTGTCTTTATAAGCGAAGACTTGCACGGCTGCTCTTGCTTTTTTCAGTCTTCTGTTAAAATTTTCCAGCGTGATGAGCTCTTTCAATCCCATTAGTCTGTAACTCCATTTTTAACTGTCTGACCTTATGCTGAAAGGATCTGACCAAGATCTGTGAGTGTTTGTCCCTCAGACCATCAATGATTGCATTTCTTCCTTGACTGATTTCCTAAGTTGGACGTTTTGGATATGACGGCATTATTTACAACATTGTTGCCATATCAATTATCCTACTTTCTTCTCTATCCCTCGATCTCAAACCATCAATTTCCATTTAAGAGATCTCAAGACTGAATTTAAGCTCCTGTACCTCTTTTATGAGTCCAATTCGAAAATGTGGTCAATCTTAATATTTCAGAGGGTCTGTTGAATAGAAGATAAGAAATATATATTTGAAGGATGGAAGGTACTGTAGGTACTGTAGGTCGGCAGGTAGACCATTAAATGTTCCAAAATCAGACTACGTCCCTCGTTTCACCTCGTTTTTAATCAGTTCTCCAAATTAACAGTATGCTACTACTACTACTTTCTTTCTGCAAAATGAGAAATACCATGACATATATTCAATATTCAATCTTTCCTTCCATGTTAACTCAAACCTACGACAGATTTCTCTTTCTTTGTTAATTTTGATGTATAAATGCCAATGGCATTTATGAATATCCCACTTCAAATCAACCGATCACATAGCAGTTTTTATTTATATTTATTATACTTATGATTATGTTGTTATGTTGTACGTCAACACACTTTCCTTATTTATCTTGAGTATACACAGATGTCTGAACTCACAGACCTTACATACACATTCCATTTGTATGTTACCATTTGTAGATTACCTTTGCCCCTTTTTTAAAATTAATATAAATATTAATTGCTATTTTTAATATGAATACAATCCATTAAAAACTGTTTGTAGTTACGAGCATGTAAATGGAACGTTGACGTTGGCATATTGGCTCTGACTTGTGAACAGAAATCTCACACCAATCATCAAACAACGATGTAGTGTATTTTGGCAGAGAAATGCAAGCTGTCAATCACAAAAATAATTTTGGTGCAATCCAAAGACCAAAGTGTACATCAGTCACATGAATTAGGCCAAATGCCATGGCCCTTTCCCCCACATTTACTTAGTCCTCTGTTCAGTTTGCCAGTGAAAGTCAAATTCTCTCGCTCGCCCACTCACTGAATGGAAATTCAAGGAGTTTGTTTGGGGCACGTCGCTGTTTTCGTTCAAACGAGACAAACGTACAACTCTCTTGCCAGTCACACCCGACTCCTGAGTAATTTAAAAGATTTGTTCCATATGACCGAGTCGTCGGCAAGTCTTGCATCACTACAGGTCACACTCGCGATGGTTGCGCATGCAAAAATAAATGTCGCTTTTTCCTTTTTTTTTTTTGT
>OMKR01000274.1:5771-16095 GCA_900302355.1 Cyttopsis rosea
CAGCCCAAGGAGACCCCTTGGTGGATTTTTAGATTTTATTTATACAATTATGTGTTGCATTTTAAGCTTGGACAGTAATAACATATTTATAATGCCTTATTAATCTAAGGTCCCTGTGTGTTTTTATTTTAGATTTAGATTTATTTATTTCCGTTAGTAGAAAATACAGTGAAATCCACATTTTCCTTGTTTTCACAAATAGAATAAATGCACCATAACGTTAGAAGTTGCTTTCAGCTGATTACTGAAATAAAAAAATAAAAAATGCAGCTGTTCTCGTGTTAATGGTTGGAATTTACTCGATATAATTTTTTTGTCTAAAATACATTTTTACATTTTTTTCACAAAAATAATTTTGACATTTAAGACAATTGCAAGACCACTGATTTAAAATGTTGTTTTCATATTTCACTGCACTCCTCCCGCCCACCACCCTCAGCACCACACCTTCCTCGACCTCTTTCCCCCTCTCCCCCCTTCCTCTGTGTATGTGTGATACGAGACGAGAGCCTTCAGAAATTAGGATTCGGACCGTACAGTGCTGCATGGGAAGTGATGCTGTTTACATATGACCAATGTCGGGAAGAAAGTTGACTTGCTGCCGCACTGACCCAGTGGTAGGAGAGGCTTGCTAGGGTCATCACTGCAGTCATGGAAACGGCCATCATTCTCCAGCGGTGCGAAGGCACTGCCGTTGGGTGTAGCCTTTTCATAGCAACCGCCACCAAGGCAGCGCTCCATACTGCTGTTAAACCTGACGCACACACATAATAGATGAAACAAGCACATTTCTTGATCTTCTTTAAATCAAAATGTCAACACTCTTAAGAGTTGACTGACACAGTTGTGACAAACCTAACAGGTCTGTTGATTGATAAGAGTTTAGGCAAGGCAATGGATTTCAGAAGTACGGCAGGAATGGATACAACAATAGGGAAGTAAATTCTGGTAGGATCTGCTCCATTTTTTGCAGTTTTGAGTAATTTTGTGTTTTCTATGGTGCTCCCTACTGCAGTACATCGATTCCACAGCCACTGTCATACATTAAGCATGACAATTTTAAATTTCAAGCTTGTCAAAATTGACATGATAATGTCAATCCAAGCTGGTGCGGCCCACCCAACACGAAATAAAACCATTTCTTCAAACTTGTTCTGCCTCTTTGTGACTGAGCAACGACAGCGACAGCCTTCTGACGACAGTCTATTGAGTTAGAAAAATCCTCCACCTTAAAACTTTAGTTTGAGCGCTAGCTACCTTCACTTTTGCTCTCAGTTACTGACGGAGAGCTCATTGGCCAGAATCAGCTTTATTTTGGATAAAAACTAAGAAGGAAATGAAGTTGCTTTTTTTTTTTAGAATCTCTTTGTTCCAATGTCTTGAATGCAGGTTTCTTACTTCATGACGAGGATGTATCCAAAGTACATTAGCACCAGCACCAGGCTCTCCCACCTAGAAAAATATGCAAATACACACACACACAAATACATTATAGAGACAGCCAAATTAGAAAATATCATCATACAGTACAATCATATCACATTATCATGATGAGTAGAATTTTGTTATCTGATCACCCCAGAAATGACAGACTGAAATGTTCAATTAACAACATTTCTGACAGACAACTCTTAGATTTAATTTTAAATTATCTTTATTTATTTAGCGTCATTTGACTTTGGGCATCTAGGCTCTACAGCCCCTCACTCCAGGCGAGATGTACAGAAGACACAGGCATGCTTAATGAGCTGGAAATATTGTAGTAATGAGCTTGAATCCCCCCATTGGATAGAAGAGTAGAGCCCGACAGGTGCTGCTTCAGCAAAGCAGGCAGCAAAGCAGGTAGGGCTGCTTAAATAGGACGGCCCATAAGGGTGTGGAAGCGTGTAGTGCTGTCGAGTTGTCTGACAGAACCAGCTCCGCAAGCTACGCTTCATAAACAACACAGACAACATTAAACATTCATCTTTTGTCTGGAGCAAAAATCGGAACATACGTGACCATACATCTAATGTATACATACATTTTATATTGAAGTGTACACTGTCAGTGTAAATAATGAAATATGAAAGATGTTGAAGAAGGATGTTCCCTTGTGGATGTTGCCATATTGGTATAGGGATCGAACTCTGAAAACTTAAGAGCGCTCCCATGAAATTCCCATCATCAGAGCGGCCAAAAATGTCACTGCCGTCAAGTAGTTAGTGAAGTAAGTTCACTAAGTTATTTTTGCGCGATTAATCATAATCAATTACTGTACACTCAATACCACTCGTTCTAGATTGACAGGCAGACAAACACACAGATAGATACAACTTTTCTCAACAGGTATGCTGATAATTCAACAGAATTAAATTGGATAATCAACTCCAAGAGTTTTTTTCTTCCAGATGTTTAAATTTTCATTAAAAAAAATTCCATCCACCTGCCTCCCAAATCCCAACTTACCCCCTGCTCATGAAAACTTTTGCAAAGCTTCTTGTGTGGCTAAAGCAGTGGTCTGCCATTTTTTTTGTCAAAATATTTTATGAAAAATAAAAAAAAATGTATTTTAGACAAAAAATAATATTGAGTAAACTCTAACCATTAACACTAGAACAGCTGCTTCTTGTTTATTTCAGCAACTGAATTTTCAGCAACATACTCTCTCTGACAGACATAACTGGTGCGTGGCTGAACTTCAATAAAAACACATGGTAAATGGTTTGTATTATTGTATTGATATTAAACAGCATGTAAAACCCTATTTCAGATTAGTGAAAACTTAATTTTATTCATGAAAACAGGGGAACGGTGGATTTCAGTTTTTTCTACACACAGGCCATTTAAGACCAGGTCTAGATAAAAAACTACTGTATTTATAGTGAAACCTGGACTAGGTTATAATAAAAAGCCTAAACAGCATTTCAAACCCTATTTCAGATTTGTAAAATCTATATTCTATTTGTGAAAACAAGAAAAAGGTGGATTTCACAGTATTTTTTCCACACAGACCAGTAACAAAACTAAACTAACGGAAATACATCTAAATCTAAAATAAAAACACACAGGAACCGTAAGCATCAGTTTTGATGCATTATAAGGCATAATAAGGCATTATAAATATGTTATTATAGGCCAGGCTTAAAATGCAACACATAATTGTATAAATAAAATCTAAAAATCCACCAAGGGGTCTCCTTGGGCTGAAAAAGGTTGAAGTTCCCTGGCCATTAGCTGCAATGTGTTACACACCTTTTAGGCCAATAGAGGGCAGGGCATGCAAATAAATGTTGCCATTCAGGGAGTGAAATATCATATATAAACTCAGTGAAATTGATCAGATATTATTCATTCTATTTGTGTCATTTAACACGTTTTAAGATGGTAACTTATGAATTATAGAGTTTTGTGATGTTTTGCAGTGTTTTGTCTTGTGCTATTTGACTTGTGTCGTAGGTTTCCCCCATCTGCTCTATTTCTAGGTCAGAGGTGTTGTTGTGAGAGAACACCGATGTATACAACCCCAGGACTCACATGGACAAAGCAGGAGTTTTCTGAAAGAGCGGAATTCACGTGGGTGAATACACACATGGCTTTGTTTGAGTTGTTTACCTGGTCTGTAAGTTAGGAAATACTTTACTCACCACACAATCTGTCCATCATAGATAAACTAAAATAGAAAATAGAAAGGGGAGAGGAATATTTGGTTACTTCTGAGTTAGCATCGGATTAATCTTTCATTTTGGTCTCATGTAGAGTTATGTAAAGCGCAGTAATGGAAAACTGACAGTTTGCCACAAGACTAAAAAGGCATTAAAGTGTATCTAGGACTGTAATGTGCGACGCAGAGATGGCATGCATCACAGCCAGTGTAGATAACAATAGGTTGGCGTTTATACTCACAGCTATGAGGGCCAGAACAGACAACGTGTAGCAGATACAGTCACGGAAAAGTGGATACTTAGTCAAGTACACAACCTGAGGAGGGAAAAAAATGTGTAGCAAAAGTTGTAATCTTCTCATGTCACTGAAAATAATGAGTGATTACCATGCATTCCCATGCATAGAATTTGAAAAATGATCTACATCTATGTATTTTGATTTATTTATTCAACACTGATTGCTACACTGAGCACAATTGTTATTTAAATTGTTATTTTTTAGATGAGGAATGAGGGACAGGGCCGGGAGAAGTTGCACCACAAATAGCAAATGTGTAGTTGCAGAGGTAATGCTGGTTACTATATAGAAAAATGATGAAAACTGTTGTGTGTGTTGTTAATTGTATATTGCCATTTTTTTCTTGTTTATTGTTTATTTTCGGGTTTATTTTATTGTTTACTGTTAATTTTTTGGTTAATTGTATATTGAACTTTTTAGGATTATTTTTACTGTTTATTGTGAATAAAGGGTCTATCCGTATATCTATCTATCTATCGATCATCAGATCTCAAGCACTCCACCATGATTAGAGTGATTTTTAACCCCGCAGAGTCTAGCACTTTTCTATTATTAATTCTTGTGCTGATGGAGATAAAACCTGTTTTCAATCATGTAAAGACATGAAACTAAAACAGTTTTTTTTCTCCATGTCAGATCAATACAGACCTTAGAAACCAGTTAAAGTCAGAACGTCTTGCAGTTTGTCTCAGAATTTCAATTAACAGACTGGAACTATAGGACTTTCAATATATGACCTTGGAGGACCTAAGGCCTTGGACGTTTATTTTGAAAAACCAAGGAAAATGAAATGGGCAGATAATTTTCAGATTATTTAATAAGTGCATATTACAAAGTTCAAAGTGTTTTATTGTCAAATGTACAGTACAACACAAGGTCATTCTGGACAATGAAATTCTTGTGGCAGGGCAAGCAACAACTACGTAGTAGCACAAACAGATAGGACGAGTGCACCACCATAAATCAACACTGGTCTTTACAGTATTTACAGTGGAATACGTGTGCTTTCACGTGTAGTATGCCAGTTTTCAAGGTCTCTCATTGGTGCTCTCATTTAGCTCTCCTCAACACCGGAGAATCATGTTTAACAGTACAGATATTCATTTCAATGGCCTCAAAAAAGGGATTTCACAAAGTGGGTATGGTAACTGAAAAGCACCTTCTTTTAACTGACTACTTACTTTAATCGATAGAGGTATTTAAAACTTTTGAACTTGACACGACACGGATGACACCGAATCGATAATTTTTTTCTTGCACACAAAGACAAAGACTGAAAGTCACTAACCTGACCGGCGAACAGGCCGCAGACCGCTGTTATACAGAGGATGTTGAACATGGCTGAGCCGACGATTGTGCCAACGCCTACGTCACCGCGAGCTATGAACACCCCTGGGAGACAGAAGTTGCCGTTATCTCTTTATTTTTATATAACCTTTATTTAACCAGGCAGGTCATTAAGAACAAATTCTTATTTACAATGACAGCTCGGTTCAGTGTCTTGCCCAAGGACACTATTGTCCTTGTAATGTTCCTGGTAAAATAATATGAAGAGTTGAGACAAAGAAACATAAAGTTATGGAAGTGCCAAAATGAGGACTACTGAGAGGCCAGTGAAGCTTATGTCCTATAATCAACGCCCGCAAATGGTCGATGAACTGCCGCTGCTAAATGAGAAGCCAGCTGTTGATTCACAGAGGCTGTCAACTCACTGGATTTGAAACTGACTTGGCTGGTCACTAGTACATGTATTACTTGGCTGGACACTAGCATCTCTTATAAATTGGGTAAACTGAGTACAAACCTTTAAATTTCATTGTACATGCTCCAAATAGCTTTGAGGCACTTGTCCCATAAACCTACTTGTCTGCAAAAGTCTCAGCAAGTATTTGTCATGGACATTTTAGCAGGAGGGCGGAAAACAATATCGGCTGTCACATCGATACTTTTTGCCTTTTTGTCCTAAAAGTGATCAAAAATGTTCAAATCAGAGTATAGGGACAATGCAATAGCATGACGTTTATCTAGAAGTAAGTGGTCAAGCAAATCTCATTCCTTACATAATTTAATTGAATTATGTAATAAAATATCACAGCTGTTTAGATATTGCAACAATAAACTATACATGAGCTAATGAAGGCTGTTCAGTGAACGGAAGCTCACCTGATCTCTACACCGTATCAAGTTAACATGACACCTTTCTTCAAAATTTTAAGCAAAATAACTTTTTCTTTCTTCTTTTTACTGTTTCTACATAATAATAAATGGCCCGTACAAAGGTTTGAGAACCCTTCTCTATTAATCATTCTTTCCAAAAAGATGATCACTAATGCCCAGACTTACAGTAGGTGATACTTGCTAGGGTTTAAGCGTCAGGTTAATGCCATTCTAGGTTGAACAATTTATTCTGAAGGTCACTCCATGCCTTCTAAACTATCAGTCTGTTGTGGCTGTTCTGTCTGTAGTTAACAACCAAGGGCTCCTCTAAAGAGTTGTCTGAGGACGTCAGGATCAAGACAGTTCACTTCCACTAACAAGGAGAAGGCTTGTTCTGTCTTTTCTGTCTGTACTTACAGACAGGTCCATAAATATTTGGACATTGACATCATTGCCATAATTTTGGCTCTGTACACCAACACAATGGACTTGAAATAAAACAATCAAGATGTGCTTTAAGTGTAGACTTTCAGCTTTAATTTGAGGGTTTACATCCAAATCAGGTGAACGGTGTAGGAATTACAACAAATTTTTATGTGCTCCCCCCTTTTTAAGGGACCAAAACTAATTGGACAATTGGCTGCTCAGCTGTTCCATGGCCAGGTGTGTGTTATTTCCTCGTTATTTCATTCATATTTCCTTTTGCATATTTCCTAAATTGGTGCATCCATACTTTAGATCTGTGAGAGCTCTACCGGTCCACACGGTATAGTCAAAACCATACCGTAGGGCAAATTTATACTGGTGTACTTTCTCTACCGTCCACCCCATTTCACACTTTTCAAAGTCATCCAGTGGGCCGGATTGGACCCTTTGGCGGGCCTGCAATAGAGCATGCATTTCACTTGCTGAAGACAAAACTGAAGGGAAAATGCCCCAAGAACAAGCAGGAACTGAAGACAGCTGCAGTAGAGGCCTGGCAGAGGATCACCAGGGATGAAACCCAGCGTCTGGTGATGTCTGTGGGTTCCAGACTTCAGGCTGTCATTGACTGCAAAGGATTTGCAACCAAGTATTAAAAGTGACAATTTGATTTATGATTATGTTAGTTTGTCCAATTACTTTTGGTCCCTTAAAAAAAATTGTTGTAATTCCTACACCGTTGATTTGGATGTAAATACCCTCAAATTAAAGCTGAAAGTCTGCACTTAAAACACATCTTGATTGGTTTCATTTCAAGTCCATTGTGGTGATGTACCGAGCCAAAATGATGAAAATTGTGTCAATGTCCAAGTATTTATGGACCTGACTGTATATGGTCCACTACAAATCACTCAAAATGTGGTGAACCATAAATGGACTCTCAAGAAGTGCAAATGTTCCGTGGTGCAAGCGGTGCTACAGTGGGAGAGAAGAGGCTAAACTCTAAAGATATAATAAACTCTCAGATATAATATCAACGCACCAAAATGATGATAAGTGGATGACTGGAAACAATTCACCCTGTCACCCACTGCTTCAGTGATGCTCATAGGGTCACCGATATTTTGAGGTCATCCAATGTAATGATTGTTAGGTAGTTTCCCACTGCCAGTTCCATTGTACACGAGCACGCACACATATGTTCGGGGTGCCCCCACCGAGAGCTCCCAGCAGGAAACCCGCTGGCAGGTCCCAGCGGGGAGCCATACAGGTACAGGTACACTGAATATGCAGTTATCCTTGCCATGGATCATGCAGGGGGCCCTTTGCTGTAATCCAGCCCCCCACCTCTCTTCACTGCTTCTCTAGAGGCTCTGAGACTGACAAGAACCCTCACAAACACACACAGCATGCCCGCAAGACATGAGTGTGCATTGAAGACAAGTGTGTGTGAAGTCACACAGTCTCACTGACACACTAAACATACACATACAGATATACACAGACAGATTTGACAAATCCATTCTTTCCACTCTTCATTATTCACTGTCTTTCCTCCTTGAACAATGGAGGGAGGATGTCAGTGTTGCCGTGAGACACTTTGAGCTTCCAGAACCAAAACTCTCTCAAACACAATCCATCTGGCTGAAAGAAGAAACATCAAACTGCTGTGGCCGTGGTACTCTGTGGCTCCTTGGGCTTGTGCATCGGTGTTGTGTTGGAATTTGCTTAATAAAAAAAAGTGTTTTTTAAAAAGTTCTGAGAACCCTTGCCCTCTCTCACTATCTCTCTCTTACCTTTCTTTGGTGTCCATCAAACACAGCTGAAAAGAGAACATAGCAGAGTGAGACCCTAAAAGTCCCTAAAGTCTCTGGGGCTCGGAATCTCTCCATCAAGTGGTGTTGTTTGGGCTTGGAAGCAGGCGAGCAGTGTGAGGAATCAGCCTACAGCCATGTCAACAGTTAAACTGGGCAAAGGCAAAGGAGTGATGGTGGCCGAAGGGATGAAAGTGTGGCAGTGGTGGTAGAGTTTGGAGGGTGTTGTTAAGCGAAGCAGGGATGGAAAATAAAGGACAGGGCGAAAAGATTCTGATTCCGAGAAGAGTCTGGGAGTTCACCGGTGATCAACTATCACATTAAGGACTGCAGGTCAGCCTGTTTGCATGGGTATCAAAATTTACACATTTATGCCTTGTGTTTGCAGGTAAGTTTGCAACTGTGTGTGTGCTTTAGCTTTAATTAACTGCAGTTGAAGGTAAGTTTTGCTAAGTGCATCTGAAAGCAAGTTAATTTGTTCTTAATGTGGTGATGTGTGCATGTATGTGTATGTGGAAAAACAGCAGAACTACCAAGCATGTACATTTGGTGAACTACATAGTGGTAGCGGGAAATGTATTAATGGAAGTGCGGTGATTAATTACATAGAAGAAGAGCTGAGGGGAGTGGGAAACATGTGTGTGTGGCTTATAGGTATGCAACATCGAGGCTCGAAAGAAGAAAAACAATCAATCGCACATTCACTGATTGTTATGTTGGTGTCTTTAAC
This sequence comes from Cyttopsis rosea, assembly GCA_900302355.1. NCBI lineage: Eukaryota > Metazoa > Chordata > Actinopteri > Zeiformes > Parazenidae > Cyttopsis > Cyttopsis rosea. The sequence continues at coordinate 14,838 of OMKR01000274.1, forward strand.
CTCTTCAGCGCCAGGGACCCACCAGCAGGTCCACGGCACAGTCCTTGTTTGAGGAGCTCTCGCAAGCTCAGTTTTTAAGCTATTGGTAAGCTTCTGTGTAAGCATGTTATGCTAACTCGCTAGCAAACATAGCTCCAAATTCTGCGATCTTTTTTGATAAAAGTAAACTCTGCATGCAGTGAAAATATGTTATTTTTAATATGTTATATTTTTTTCTTTTCCCTATTTCTGCACACTGTGGTACCCAAACACTCATGGAACAGTGCATCCACATTTTGTTATATTACTGCCTTATTCCAAAAGGGATTAAATTCTTTTTTTTCTCAGAATTCTACACACAATACCCCATAATGACAAAGTGAAAAAGGTTTTTTAGAAAAAAAAACTAAAATATCACATGTACATAAGTATTCACATATTTTACTCAATACTTTGTTGAAGCACCTTTGGCAGCAATTACAGCCTCAAGTCTTCTTGAGTATGATGCTATAAGCTTGGCACACCTATTTTTGGGCCGTTTCTCCCATTCTTCTTTGCAGATCCTCTCAAGCTCCATCAGGTTGGATGGGGAGCGTTAGTGCACAGCTATTTTCAGGTCTTTCCAGAGATGTTCAATCGGTTTCAAGTCTGGGCTCTGGCTGGGCCACTCAAGGACATTCAAAGACTTGTCCCAAAGCCACTCCTTTGTTATCTTGGCTGTGTGCTTAGGGTCGTTGTCCAGGTTTTCATCAAGGATCTCTCTGTACATTGCTGCGTTCATCTTTCCCTCGATCCTGACGACTCTCCCAGTTCCTGCCGCTGAAAAACATCCCCACAGCATGATGCTGTCACCACCATGCTTCACTGTAGGGATGTTATTGGCCAGGTGATGAGCGGTGCCTGATTTCCTCCAGACATGACGTTTGGCATTCAGGCCAAAGAGTTCAATCTTGGTTTCATCAGACCAGAGAATTTTGTTTCTCATGGTCAGAGTCCTTTAGGTGCCTTTTGGCAAACTCCAAGCAGGCTGTCTTGTGCCTTTTACTGAGGAGTGAAAAAGGCCTGATTGGTGGAGTGCATCTCCACAGAGGAACGCTGGAGCTCTGTCAGAGTGACCGTCGGGTTCTTGGTCACCTCCCTGACCAAGGCTCTTCTCCCCCTATTGCTCAGTTTGGCTGAGCGGCCAGCTCTAGGAAGAGTCCTGGTGGTTCCAAACTTCTTCCATTTACGAATGATGGAGACCACTGTGCTCGTTGGGACCTTCAATGCTGCAGAAGTT
>OMKR01000280.1:0-16290 GCA_900302355.1 Cyttopsis rosea
GATTACGGCATCCGGCCCGGATCCCTCTCGTCATTATCCGAGTCGGTGTCGTTGCCGTTACCTGGCGGTTCAGTGATGATTCCTTCGTGAAAGCTCGGACCACGGTCGAGACCGATACCTTAGTCCGGGCATCCACATCCATTGGCAGATAGTGCGTAAGTCGCCCGGCGCCGTCTCCCCTCTCGCTTTGTTCCCTCGGAACTCTGTGTGGTCTTCTTCACTTGGCGCGGGTCATCTTCTTGCTTCCTCCGCTTCCGTACCATTGATTCATTAATGTTGAATTCTCTCGCAGCTGCTCTATTCCCATGTTCTACCGCGTGACTGATAACCTTGAGTTTGAAGTCCGCGTCGTAAGCGTGTCTCTCGACAGGTGCCATTTTGGGTCCTTATACACACACTGTAATATTATGGTGAAGCACAGTATGTATTACTCCGCGACGCTCCTGACTACGGTAGCCGTAATGCCGCAAGCGGTGCGGATTTGTAGTTTACCAAAGTCGTACTAAAACATTTTGACAGAGCGCCGTGAGCGCCGTGTACCACACAAAATCGCTTCGAGGTCAGTAAGCACACCCAGAATTAATCCATATATAAAGCGCTCCGGATTATAAGGCGCACTGTCGTTTTTTGAGAAAATTAAAGGCTTTTAAGTGCGCCTTATAGTCCGGAAAATACGGTATACAAAAACATCCAGTTTTTACTAAATTGAGTCCCATAGCAATGGAAAGCAACGGGGAGACGCGCAACACACACAGGACACACAGCTTTTCTGTTTCATTCATTCAATTACGCAGTCATTGGGTCCCTTGACTCAGTTGTTTAAAATTTTTGTTTCATACAAGTAGGAAACTAACGGAAATAAATTAATCTAAAATAAAATCACTGTTTTATTGGTTTTGGCCAGAGACAGGGAAACCGAAACGCCCAGTGGACCGGACCTGGTTAAAAACAACTCTACTCCAATTTTATGTTCACGGGGCAGCACGGGGACGCGGTGATCCACTCCGCTCTGTTTAATTATAGCTTTTTGTGGAGCAATGGCTGCTACATCTGTACGGAGGTGTGTATGGATTCGGAGTCTGAGCCGCCATGACGTAAAAGTCGCATGAATTCAGATTTGACTGTTCAGACTGGGGTCACATTGCAAAAAATCTGACCCGCATCTGCTTTAGGACCACATATGAAAGTGGCCCAAATCCAAATTGAAAAGATCCGATTCCATGTCATTAGTGCTGTTCACTCTGTCATGGAAAAAAACAGATTTGAGTCACATATGATCAAAAAAATCGGATTTGGGACGCTTTTGCCTGCAGTGTGAACGTAGGCTAACCCTTACCCCTCTTTACCGCTCTTTATTTTCTCTAGGTCTGTGTTGCTCTGCGGTAGGGCTCTACTGGATTATGGGGAAAAAAACTTTAATTGGCTAAATTGCATACATATGCTGACAGCGTGTGTGTTTGTGTGTGTGCGCGTGCACTGGCTCAGATGAGATGGTAAGTAGTGATACCTTATGAACAAAGGAAGAGCGCTTCCCTCAGGGCAGTGCCTCTTTCAATTACCGCAGTTTCCACTGCTGGCACACTAATACACCGAAAAACACATGCAAACACACTCCCCCAATAAGAGATAAATAGTGTCCCATTCAAGATGACACATAAACACACACACACACACACAGACTTTGTCATAGTGCAAAGTAGTTGTTTTCCTTGTACCTACATTGTCAATAGGATTGGAACTGGGTTAGTAACTATACACAGTCACGGTTAACAGATCAGACACGTACACATTTCCTCAGTTCTGTTGGTTCAAATAGTCAGTAAAACTGGCTAGAGCAACCAATGCAAAAAATCCATGTTGAAGTTTTTTTTTCTTTCCTTTTTTTGTTACTGGATAAAAAAATATTTTTATTGTGGATTAAAGTGCACTTTGATCAGTGTTTCTGCTGTAAATCAGTTGAACACGGAATTTGTTAGAGTCACTAACACAGATAGCAGCTGAGCTTCCGTTTATTGCTGAGTCACAGAGCTCTGTCTCGTCAACGCGACATGAAACTAGTTTTGGGCAATATGGCCTAATTTTGATTTTGAAATTTTGAAATTTCACAATATTTTTTTGCCTAATGTTGATATTCGAAATGACGATATTCAATATTTATCATATTAAATGATAACTAATATTCCTGTATAAAACTCAACCAGACCAAATTGATTTATATTATAAATCAGAATGTGTATTTAGCAATTATAATAATCACAAAGAAATAAAGACCTTTTACCTGCAGGTATTTAACAATATAATAATCTCAAAATAAAAGAAGCCTCTTGGCAGGGGTGGAGTCTCCGCCCTAGGGCTGGGCGATATAGCGATAATTATCGCAATATTTTTCCTCGATAATTCCGCAGATCTATCAGTTTCTTTCTAGACGTGTTAAGTGGCAATGAAAAGCCAATAAATTTTGACGATGTAAAGCAGACCTTTCACCACTAGCCAATCATGTTTGTCGATATAGAAAGAAGCCCAGCCCCCTCCCCCCTGGATAGGTTGCATTCGCAAACAACACACGGTGCTGACTCAAGACAGCTGCAGCGTCTCTTAAATGAGCAACTCGCCTTGGAGGAGAAGCAGAAATATGAAGCATCGTTGACAACAGGGCCACATCCATCCATAGTTAGCCATTTTTTGGGGATATTTAAGTTCCAACCCAAAGCAGATGGTAAATATTCATTGTGTAAAATATGTCGACGAGATGTGCCGAAGAGGGACAACCCCACAAACAGTATTATTTATTTAGATTTTGGCCGACTTGCCATATTTATTTCGTTTTTTAATTTATCTAAGTTTTATTTAAGTGAAATGTTAATTAAAATGTTAGTTACATTATGAGTGCTGCGCCATGTTCATTATATAAAAAATTATGTTTAGCATTTTATCTTCAAATTTTTTACCCCTATTTTTCTTTTATATTTATTTTGTAAAAAAACGATGCTGTTAAGTTTTGTTGGAACATTTTTTTTTACAATGCATATTTTTATCTTAAGACTAGTATTCATTTTGGACAATTTCATTCCACCAATAAAAGTGTTTTTTAAATGCATCATGGCATAAAACAGTTTATTTAAAAAAAATAATATTTAACAAATTGAGATAAAAAAAATGTTTTTAATATATTTATATACATCGTGATAAATATCGTTATCAAATTATATGAAATATTTTAGCGTGATAACAGTTTTGGCAATATCGCCCACCCCTACTCACCAGTAAACTCGCGGATCTTGACCACCCCAATATAGCGACCAGAGACCACACAGACGCACGGCAAATCGCAAACGTGGTATCTATGTTTCTATATCTTATGTCCACTCCTTCCTTGTTATCTATACACAACAAGGAAGGAGCGCTACCTCGGAAAATGAAAGAACGACAAAACGAAATCTTGTGTGAAAATTAACGTAGTTCAGAAAATAAAACTCGATGTCACCCTTTCCATATTGAGTATTAATAAAGTATGGATTGATCAGGTTCACGATATATCGCCCAGCACTACATGAAACCAAAGAGATTCTACAGAATGATCAATACTACCCACTACCTTAATGCCACCTGACCTGTTGCTCTTATGGAGAACAGTTCAGGGTCCCTCCTCTGTGTAGTCGTGGTCCGAGGGGCACGATCTAGACAAATTCATGAATGCGAGTGAAGTTTTGTACCGTGTTTCAGTCTGTCAGATTGGCTAGGTTTACACCTAGCCTTAAATACACATTACTTAGCACTTGCTTAAAAGCCACTAATTGGTACCACTCTATGTAACTTATTGAAAAATTGATCATTCAGACATGAGCGGAATGTGTTGGATCTGGCCACAGATCCCAGTAGTGTCCTTCAGCCTGTTTACTGTCATGTTGATTTTGTTAGGTGTCACTTGGCAGGGCATCTGGAATTCCTAAAGCTGGTTTAAAAAAAATATATATATATTGCCAGTATATTTCACTCTTACATTTGTGTGGCGTATAGGCATACACATGTCAGTGCTTTGATCAAAACTACAATTTGAAGATGACTGCTATCTGGCCTCAAGTAACTCTTTGAGAATGAAGTTCTCAGAGCATGCTCGTCGGCTTTGCATTTGTATGGGTTCCAAAATGGTGTGAGGTCTAAACTCCAAACGGGACTATTCTGTGTTCACAAAAAGAGCACCAGTTTCTACGCTTATTTGGACTGTAGTGGAAGTCAGTGACTGTATATTGTGACTAAAGAGGCATGAACTTTCAGTTCAAAAAATAGGTATAAAACAGCACACAAACAACATTGTTTCCACGTACAGTATATTCCCCTGCGAGAGATCATAAAGGCGTGTTTTGAAAGCAGTAGGCCAGGCTCTGCAGCAGCAGCAGGCCTTTCATGCCTACAACCGGCCCTGCCCAGCCATTTATAATTCATCTGGGATCCTGGCTGCCTCCACACTGCTGCAACCACGGCATTAACATTCTGCCTGCTGCCTCGCTATGCTCAGCTATGCACCCCTTGTTTGTCTGTTTGTATCTGAGGAAGGATTCCTGAGTCTGCCCCCCCCCACACACACAACCAAACCCCTCCTCAGCCAGAGAGACTCCATTTGGAGCAACGGTAATTGTAGCTCTGTGCGTGCATGCGTGCGTACGTTGTGCTCTGTTGTTTTGACTCTGCCTGTGTGTTTTGTTTTTTTTAGTGTATAGATCATGTTTCCAGCCTCCTCTGACTGGCTGGTTCATGTCATCTGCCCTCCCTCTGGCTCTGTCTGCAAAGTGGGGTCCATGCCTGACCCTCTGGCTGCCGTGTAATGACAGGTGTGTGTGTGTGTGTGTGTGTGTGTGTGTGTGTGTGTGTTGTGATCACCAAGAGTATCGGTGTTATCGCAGTACAGCCGTGTGACACAGAGTCCCGCTAGGGTGCACGACAGCTGCCATGTTCCACCAACTTAGCGGGTGCGAAGGTCACAGTCCCTGCTTGCCTCTTCCTCACTGATCAGGGCCCTGCCTGGTGTTCAGGGGAGTGGGGCGGCTTGGCGTCATTTCAGCACTCCAACATGGGTTCAGTGCATATCACGGGAGGAGGATCGATGTTAAACTTGCACTAATTCAGTACGCGTGATCGTTGATCTTTACTTAACGCATCATGCATTTGGCCGCCGTTGCCGTGAGAACGTGTGGCGCAACGCCTCTGTCTTACCGATTTAAGCATTGCGACTGCGAGCCACCATTACGTAGCTTCTGTGACACTGTGCGCTTTGGTGCAGGAAGAATCAGGTGGCTGTGAGCGGAGGAACACAGCCATGTGCAGGGCAGAAATATGCACCATATCCAGCACTGCGTTGCTGTTCAAACTCCTGCTTCTATCTGTAAAACCTTGTGAGATGTTGGTAGTTTGTTTGAATCACCTGTGTGTTTCTGCGCAAGAGATGACGTGGCGTTCATCCCTGCAAAGGTCACCACTGCTCTCTCTGCCTCTCCTTTGCTGCCTCTCTCTCTGTCTGTCTTCCTCTGCTCTGTTATATTTTTACCTCCTCACATAATCCTTAATTAATTCAGCTCTGCTCACAGCACCTCACACCTTGCTCTAGCGTACGCAGATATTCTGTATATATGTACTATATGCACACAGAAGTGCACTCACTCATTCATCTTCTCCTACGCAAGCGCACATACACCCACACACGTTCAGTAATTTATCTTCCATGTCATGTTCTTGCACAAGCATAATGATCTATTTCAGACACACATACGCACACTTATTGTGCGCCCTCAAAATAATGGCCGCAGATAATTCAAGCCGTGCTATTCTGGATATTTTGTTCTCTCGACCAGTCATTTGAAAAAGGCCCGTTCTCTCTCATCTTGTCACTTTGATGAAGGGCCTATTTTCAGTAGCGCGTGCGATTGCGTAATGCTTTAATTTCTTGGCCACAAAACTGTTGTTCTGTTATTTCTTCTACAGCAGCTGATAAAGCTACAGAGGGCTCTGCCACTGTACGCACGTGTCTCGTTTCAGGTGGATTTCTTTTGGTGTAAAACCTGTATTTGTGATGACTGATTCTGTCCACCTATTAGTTGTGATATATGTAAGACTGTGAGTAGAAATGTGTAATTAATAGTTAGTTTTTAATGTAAACAAGGGATTCGATGGGATCCAGATTACCTATCTTTTTATATTATCGTACGATAATATCGCATGAAATATTGTCGTGGAGTTAAGACTGTCAAATTGACACACAATTTTCTAGATGAAATTAGCAAGGATCTATGACCTTGAATTGATTGATGGAGGGGATGTAGCCCTTTTTAATAGCAGTTTTGGTTGTTGTTGTTTTTTCAGTGCTATTATTGACCGGAGATCAGTTGTTTGTGGCTGATATTAAGTTCTGTAAATATGAAAACTTAAAGGTAAAAAAAGGTCAAGTAAACCAATAATGTCCAAGGTGAAAAGTCAATTAAATCAGAAACAAATTATAGTCTATAGTGCAAAAATTAGCAAGCACATGAACAAATATAGGGACATAAGACAAGGTGAGAGGTGCAATTAGTTCTGTATTTAGCTTGAATCAAATCTCGTGGTCGTTTACTTGTTAATTATTGTGGCAGTTTTATTCATTCATTTAATTATTTGTATACATTCATTTTCCTGCGGGGCCTGGGTTGGTCTGTTTTTATGTCTGTATTTTGTTAAATAGATGCATAGGCAATCATTATAAATGTATAACATCTAGCAAAGTGCTTTGACATCAAGCTATGGCAAATTATGTTAATATCGTCTTTCTGCAAACTACTGAGTGACTTCTACTGTCCAACTTCCGCATGCTCATCTCACCTCAGTACAACTCCCTTAATGCCACTCTGTAAAGGGAAACACTTTTGAATGTATAAGCAGGTATTGTGTTTATTGATACTGCATAGAATTTCTCTTGATTCTCATGATAATGGATTCTTCTATATCACGCAGTCCTACCTGGTGTTGGTCAGTGTTTAATGAGATTGGACACTACTCCAGTCAACTTCATTGAGGACAATGCACCAAACCTACACTGCTGATCTGTACCCCAATTCAGTCTTTGCAATTCAGCCCAATTCGAATCATAGGTACTACGGGCAAACATGGCACAAATGTAAATCAAAAATGACTTTGGTGGATATTTCAGACTTGCAATTGTACTGCAATTGTATTTCAATTCCACATTTGTTTAGTCCATGCAACAGCTGCTCTCTTAACCTCTGAACATCTTTGTTAGTCACTCGTCCCTAAGGGGCACTGTAGTTATTAGTACTGTAAAGAATTATCTGAAACCATTGGATAATGTAAATTACCTATGTTTTGAAACAAATGCACCAATTCATAGTCAGCCTTAGCAAGAGTTTGTATGACTTAAACCTTCAGAGGTTTTCAAGTAGATCGTCTTATCTCAAAGATCTGGCGATCTGAGGGATAAACTAACTCGCTCCATTGAGTTCAACAGCCTCGTGAAAGCTTTGTGATGGTTAAGAAGTATGGCTTTCATAAAGCAGTTGGGCAAGATGGGAAAACTGTAGTTTGTGGCAGAAGGTTCACTGGAGGATGAGAAACTCTTAAGATGTTTTGTGTATTTCTCCACGTGGTCATGTTGATTATTTTGAACACCTAGTGTGTGCAGAGTACAATTCTGAAGAGCCCAGTCATAAACCCTGCGCCATGAAATAAAACCCAAAGCACTATGTGCTTAGTATCTTGTGTGTGCAAGATGTTATTGTCGGTATGCCTATGTTTCGCAGTGTTAAGAAGGCTCATATACCAACGTTGATATCAGATGTCCCGGCTGAAACACAGAATGATATTGGAGAATATCGCCTAAAATAGTTCTTATACCAAGAAGAGCTATCTAAAACATGTCTAAAGAATATACACTTGGGTCTTCAACTGATTTCCCTACGCAGGACTAGATGTTGCTAAAATAAATCATATAGCAATCCTTACGTTGACCGCAAACTCACACTTCAAGTCTATACTGTCTAGTAAAAGTAATGGATGCTGTAGTAATGGAGTAATGCTCTGTATTTGCCAATACTTTAGCAATAATTCACACTCAACAAAGCCTTGGTTATAAACTGGGACTCTCAACGGTCATTTGAATCCACTTCATTGTTTTCACTTGTCCAGTGGTTTAAGTTTGTGTTGGGTGTTGTTTGGTCAGACTGCATGGCAGCCATGGCATCACTCTATCTTTATGAGCTAGTCTGTACCGTAGATAAACATTATCATGCACACTCAGGAGGGGAGCACGGCCAGATTGTCCATCCTGCATCCTCATTATTTTCTGTGGTAGTGGTAGCATTCCATCAGAGGGTGACATGATCAATCCAGTGTCATCGCCGCATCCCCTAAATTGTACGATTTCTGGATTAATCGAGTTCTGTACGGCCGTGAAGGATCAGGTTTAGGTAATCTTCATTGCTTTGGTTATTATGCACAGGCACTCCTCTATCACTGGCTTCTGTCTGGTAGAGCCGCATCTGTCACATCCCTGGGTTGCTGGGCAACAGGCTGTGGGTGTGTGTTATTGTGACAATGTCAGCCGTGTGTGTGTGTGTGTGAGAGAGATGTTTAGAATGAAAAAGAGAAAAGGAGATGAGAGGGAGGAATGGAGGGAGGAGATCAGGATGAGTCAGAGGCCTGATGAAGAACAGGAGAAGGCAAAGGTTATCTAATCACAGATTGTCTCTGCTTAATTATATTTCTGTATTGATATTTTTGGCACTATTGATTCTTTCATGCGCTATTTAATCGAAACTAAGGCGACTATAATATTACTAAGAAATAGCTGTATCAGTGTTGGAATTTTTATATATGTATATTAACTGTACATAGGAAAAAGGAGAGAAACCATCATATAATATGGATGTGATGACTAAGGTCCTCTTTACACCCGGCATTAACATGCGTCTTGGGTGATCCGATCACAAGTGGACAGCTCTAAGTACGTCTGTTTACACCTGACATTAGAATGTGTCACCATTTGCGTCTCAGTAACCAATAACCACTTGTGATCGGATCTCACTTCCCCGCTCTATATGCAAATAAACACCTACATCATTTCAGTTTGCAAAGACCAAATGCGAAGACCTTGGTGTGCGGGGGGAATCAAAACAATACAGACTCAAATTTTTGTGCCGTGTGTACTAGGCGCAGCACAGGGTTCAAGCTGAACAGATTTATTTAGTTTTCAGATTTTATTACTTGTATGAAAATTTTTAAATGTGAACATAACTCACTGCACTGTACTCTGCGCCGGTTTTCCTGTGTTCTTATTTTAGATATATTTTTTTCGTTTGTTTCCTACTTGTATGAAACAAAAATTTTAAACACAAGTTAAGACACTGTCCCGATCACTGCGTAATGGAATGAACGAAACAAAAAACCCTGTTGCTTTCCGTTACTATGGGACTTAATTTTGTAAACACTGGCTGTTTTTGTGTAAATTCTTTACTTGGAAATAATGTGATGAGTACGTACTTACGCTTACGCAGAGGACGTCACGTCAGTTGAGTAGTCAATGTGGCCCAAGACCCGAGACACATTCGCGTTTACACTGCTAAAAGAATGTGGCCATATGTGGCCCAGACCACCTCCGAATGTGGTCTGAGCGATCAGATCTCAAACCGCATTGAGGACGTATTGGGTGCGTTTACACCTGGCATTAACATGCGTCTTTGTGTAAGGCTTCCATTGGTCATTTCACTCAGCTGAAACGGTCTGAATAAGTTCAGATGACTGTAATGCAGCCTTTAAAACCAGGAAAAGACGTATTACCCTATATCACAACGGTACTGTAACCAAATTCTCACACAATATCTACTCTCCCATCAGGAGAAGATTGACATAAGGCCATCTAATATTCCAGGCCTACCAGTATCTTGGCGAGGTCCCTGGCGAAGACAGCATGATTTAGCTGGCTGCCTGGAAGGCTCACTGTGCTGCGCTTCTACCAGAGTGAACGGGGAGCGGTGCAGCGGAGAGCAAGCGTGCTCAGAATAGAAAATCGCAGCAGATGATTGGATTCCTCCCTCCTTCTCTTCCTTTCTCGCCCTCTCAGAGCCTTATGGGTAATAGGACTCACTCCCACCTACCTCTCCTTCCAGTCATAAATGAATTTTGTGATTTCTGGCCGTCCTTGCATGTCATCCCAGTGTTCAGTGTGGTTCTGTGAGTGGAACCCGAATGCTAAAAGTTCTAGAGTAGAAGAGTACAAGAGCATCGTGGTAATCATGGGGGATCTTCATTGCTAAATGTGTCATAATGCGTATGATGCATATGAATGCCAAATGTGTTGTTTAGGAATCCAAATCTAGTGCATGATATTGAAGTATATGCCAACACTCAACTAAAACTTTTCAAGTAAAACTCCCAGTGGTATTTCACATCTCGCATCATATCTAGATATTTCAGGCCATATCACAACTTTATTTTCGACACAATTCTGTAACCACATTTTGGAATGAGGCTACAAAATGTGTATAACAATGCAACTATTTATCATTTCATTGCATTATCACTGAGATACGCCAAAACTATATGGATTTATTTCCCCAGTCCCTACAGGAGAGGTTATGTTATCATGCTGCTCCTCACAAACCAGAAATGTAACAGGAATACACATCTTGGCTATACAACACACACTAGAGGCTTATTTAGGAGCTTAGCTCGCACCCTTGAGGAGTTCAGATAATCTCCATTGTGTGCAGAAACTGCACTCACTTAATTCTCTTCTTCAGGACATACTGATGTGGAATTCCTGCGCTGATAACTGATAATTATCTGCTTGTCACAGTCGATACCGATATGATAACGGATCATTTTAGCTTTTGGCGTTCAATATCCAGTTTATGTATAATTGAAGGTTACTCAAAGGTTTTGAAAAGCTGCATCACTGTTTTCTCATCCGTACTGCTTAGGGATACACCGGTATCGGGCCTGATACTCTGTACTCATACTCATAAACATTCTCCGATACTCAAACCCGATACCAACCTAATGTAACGTAGTTGCGGAGTTGACACTCAAAAAAGAGAGAAAGAAAGAAAATGTCGGCTGTTTGGAGGTGCTTCAAGGTAAACATAGAAGATTAGATAAATTATTTATCTATCATCTGACAATATTCCAAAATTATGCAGACTGCGTATCTATCGCTGTACTATAGCAGAGTGTCTGCTCTGGAGCTCCAATCGTGATGAAAGGGTCGACTCTTCTTTGAGACTCGATTGCAATTTATTTTGGAATGGCAAGTACCATATAAATATAATAGAACGGTATATTTAATAATTTCATTTGAAGTTTGAACTGGACATTTCCATGTTAGTTATATGTTGTGTCCTACTAACACTCAGTGAGAGTTACAGGTTGCATTATACTGAAACTTGGTGACAGTCCCATATTCTATTTTACTGGAACTCGGGGACCGTTCCATGTTGTATTTTATTTTATTGGAACTCAGGGATTGTTTTATGTTCTATTATTGTTCCATAGTGAATAATGAACAATAATTAACAGTGTCAAAATCAGCAATCTCACTATTGTGGTAACTGAAAATTGCAGTATTCTTTAAAAGTATTTGTATCTGTACTCTGTATCGGCAAGTACTCAAAAGTGAGTACTCTGTCTGAAAAAAATGGTATCGGTGCATCCCTACGACTGCTGTTACATCTTGTAGTTTTTACATGTTCATTTACAACCTTTTTTTATTATTTCTATGAGCACGAAAACCCTGCAAAACTCAGCTTCCTACCATCACCACAATGTGTGTTCACACGCAAGCCAGGATGCGTGTGCCTGCGTTCTTGTAATGATGTGAATAGGTTCAGGTCAGGGACCATGCTGCAGAGCCTGGCACCGGTTGCCTAGATACAACATCAGAGCCGGCTGGCTCTGTATGCACTCCAAACATTAGCGCTAAGCTAGCTGCTGCTAATTCTTTTGCTGTTGTTGCCTATATCCACTTACCCCATACACCATGTGCCTCAAGACTTAATTTGGAGAAAAATCTTTTTTGTACAATATTGAGCTATCAGCATCCGCTTATGTATTCAACATCCCTTGTTAAAAAATCACAAATACCTCACCATTGAACCCCTTTTCAGTTGAAAAGACTTGGAAGTTACATCTATAGGTTTTGACCAAAATCCACTCAAACATGGTTCCAAAGTGGTATCTATTTAGTAGATAGTCATAGGTTCATTCAAAATATTGAAGGTTTGATACACACTACTGGTCAAAAGAACACCCCAATTTTTCCATTCTTTATTGAAAATTGAGCAGTTTATTTCTTGTGAATAACCTGAAGTGGTACAAAGGTAAGCGATAAACTTCCTGAGGTTAAAATTTACCTAAACCTGAAACATAATGTAAATTACAGAGTTTTAAAAAAGGTATTTTTCTATATTGGCATAATGTGGGAACACAAGCCGTTGTCGATGTTCCTTAAAGGCATTCCGTAAATCTCTCCACTCGCGACCTCATATAATTTCCAGGAAAATGCCGCTACGGCTGTGTTGTGAATGAAAGCATCAGATTTCTGTAACGTGTGACGGTGCTTACATAGAGACGTAGCTACGTAGGGTGCTACGTCACTTCCTATGTAGCTGTGTAGGATGTAACGCTTTAAATCCCGCGACTTGTGAGCATTTTGCATGTGAGCGTTCATTTTAGGCACGGAAAACAGCTGAATATAACCCACGAAAATGTCTTGGAATTGGACCGACTCCGAAATAGGGAACTGCTTTCTATTCGAGCCGAGGATGAAATTATCCGACATATCTGTGGTACTGTCACGTACATTATACGTCATATCCTGTTGCCTAGTCTCGCGTGCTATTAGACACCTCTCGTGTGAGCATTACGTACTGTATCTGTAATAGTCCTCTAATGTGGGAACAGATTCCATACGGAACTTCTCCATAATGGAGGCCAATGTGTGAATGACTGTACTCTACGGCAAAGTGCCTTTGCCAGATACTTTTTATCCAGTAATGTTATGGATTCCATGTGGGAAAGGGTCTTTACAAACCCTCTGTCTGTATAAAAGCAGTGTTGGAACAGATTATATTATTACACCCTCTGAAGCATTATTTGGACAATATTTCACTGCAGGAAGTAGTATATTGCTATCATAATGGTGAGAAAAGGGCAATTAACAAAGAAAGACAGACCATTATAACCCTTAAATGTGTAGGTCTTTACTTTTGAGAAATTGCAAAGAAAGCCAAGTTTAGGTGTCGGTGAGTACTGTTTCCTATGCCATCAAAAGGCACTTGGAAACTGGAGGAAACTCTGACAGGAAGAGGTCTGGCAGACCCAAAGCCACAACAGAATCAGAAGACAGGTTTCTCAGAGTCAACCGCTTGCATGATAGGTGGCTCACAGGACAACTGCTTCAAGCACAACTTAACACTGGTCGAAGTAAGCAAGTCTTGGAGCTGCAGGTTTAACAGGTCGAGTGGCAGTAAGAAAGACGTTGCTAAGATGGCAAAATAAGAAAAAGAGGCCTGGGCCGTGAAACACAACCAGTGGGCTACTGAAGACTGGAAGAAAGTCTTGTGGACCGAGGACTCTTGGGTTCATCACGCAGGGTTTTTGTACGCTGGGTATGTAGGGGAAAGGATGATTCCTCAGTAAACATGGAGGAGGAAGCGTGATGGTCTGGGGCTCTTTTGCTGGATCCACAGTTGGCAAATTGCACACAGTGGCTGGGCACCCTGAACCAAAAGGGCTACCACAGCATTTTGCAGCGCCATGCAATACCCTCTGGTCTACGCATAGTTGGTCAGGGGTTCACCCTGACCCAAAACATACCTCCAGGCTGTGTCAGAACTACCTTAGAAGAAAAGAACAAGATGGTAGGCTTCAAATCATGGAATGGCCAGCACAACAATCTACAAGAACTACACATTTGTGGGAACTTCTGCAACAGTGTTGGGAAGAACTTTCCCAACAATATTTGATTTCTATTGTAGAAAGAATGCCACGAATGTGTTCTTCAAAAGCTGGCTACTTTGAGTCAAAATTTGATTAAATTTTGTTTAAAAAAACGATTCCATGATTTATTTATTTTTTAATCTCCAATTGTTTATTTGTTCTATGCTTTAATTTCAGAGTACATTGAGACATTAAACTGCGTAAATTTCAATAAAAACAAAAATGCAAAAATGGAGGTGTTCTAAAACTTGTATAGGTTTGAATGTTGCCTTTTCAAGGTTTGAAATGTGCCCCGAATTTGAATACATGCTGTTTTTCTTCCCTCTACAATGCTTGACACAAGTAAATGATAAGACAAATTGATTGACATTTTGGTTCAGCCAAATAAATCAATTATATCCATTAAAGCATTGAATTGATGGGAAATGTTTGAACATGCACATTGAGTATTAAGTAAGTACTTTGATTTCACAACATTTTACCAGTACAAACCCATATTGGGCAGCTTAGGCAATGATGGAAACGTTAAATTCAATGTAATGAATTAAGCTAAAACTGGTATACACTGATACCAGTGATTCCCAGAGTAAATAGGGGCTTAACTTGGCCAATTTCAACTGGGATTAGTCAAAGCTAGCCCTCTAACTGACATCAAAGT
This sequence comes from Cyttopsis rosea, assembly GCA_900302355.1. NCBI lineage: Eukaryota > Metazoa > Chordata > Actinopteri > Zeiformes > Parazenidae > Cyttopsis > Cyttopsis rosea. The sequence continues at coordinate 14,633 of OMKR01000280.1, forward strand.
GTCTAGAAAGTATGATATTACGCACATCACTAGTTTCACAAATGAAGATCACTAAAATAATTCGGAGCTCATTTAATATCTGAGAAATTTTATGTCATGCCTTTACATCGTCAGTAATTTCTACTAGTTAAGGAGATGGCATTGAGTGTGGGCAAAGGACTACACTTGATGTTCTTCATGGTATGAGAATAAGATATGAGACTAAGCAAGCAGGTAGAGGCAGGTAGATTCTTATTTCATTTCACTCAGCTTGGGCAACTTTTAAGTTCAGAAAATTGCCTCTCTTTCCAGTGATGCTGTAAAGAGATAACCAGGCAAAATGATTTAAAACATCACCAAAGTACGATCATCAAAATCCCAGACAATAGTGTCTTGACAGGATATTGACAGTCCATCAGTATATCCCAGCTCTAACCCACACATACGCACAGAAACATTCCCTGCACTGCCTGCAGCTGCTGTGTGCTTCAGCTGTTGTAGATTTCCGTGGTGTGTGTTGGTAAAATGACAGTTGTGAGTTAGGAGTGGCATGTGAGGAGTGTGGGAGATGCTTCTCAACTGTTCAAGATGCCTTCCATTAGGGATGCCACGGTAAGGAATTTTTCCCACCGGTTAATAAACTCATGACAACACCGGTGTTGCCAGCAACACCGGACATTTTAAGTGAAATCTGACTCCGCTAGACTGCTGCTGCGCTGGACGGAGCAGACACTTTCACTTTCAGTTTGTAATTGTAGCGTCCGTTGTCTGATTAAGTATTTATAACACGCTTAGTATTTTACAAATTAAGATTTTTCTTTATTTGAGTGGGCGCTGATACGCGAAAATGAACTAAATGTGTTTTATTTTTTTATTTTATGTTTTTAAGCAAAACACCGGTGGGGGCGGTGGCAAGTAATGTGATCGGTGTACCTGAACACCATGTAACCGCTAACACTGTTAACCGCAGCAACCCTACCTACCATCATCTGAGTGTGTGTTTATGTGAATATTATTGTTGTTCAGAGGCATTGAATCATGATGAAATGTGTCATTGAAATATGGTCATTCCTCGATACCTAATTTTGTAGTCTGAATTGCCCAATGCCACTAACAGAGTAGATAGTTAGGCATTTATTGGTGAGAATATAAAAATTTTGGCCCTATGATTAATATTACTTTGATGATTTCGAAAAAAATTAAATAAATAATTTCCGTCGCCAAGATGGATCATAACATTTAACAAAATAATTGTTTTTGTCAGTGCAGCTGCAGGTGTTTAATATGCTCCTCTAAAAAATAACTTACACAAAGTTATGAAACGCAACTTCCACTGAATTGGGCAATCGCAGAGCTGTGTTTAACTCTGAACTCTCGTTTGCAACATCTGGTTATATAAGTACTTAATTATTTGCTCTCGCAAAGCTACATGGACGCATTTTAGGCATATTCAATTGTTTGCTATTTTGCAGAGCTGTTGGAAAAAAGACAATGCTATACAAGGTGCAGATTCCTTTTCTTCTCGAAACTAACTACAATCTTGTTAACTTGAGCTACTGCAAGACCGAGTGGGTGCAGGGCTCCAGGTTGCAATCAATGTGACCAAAAATCTGCCAGGTGCGACTAAACATTTTCATTGGTCACCGAGAGTGCCTGAAATTTAGCAGGTATGATTAAAA
>OMKR01000283.1:0-16059 GCA_900302355.1 Cyttopsis rosea
TAAAAAAATTTAAATTTTAAATTTAATTTAAAACTAAATCGAAGAGTTGTCTGTCAGAATTGCAATCATCATCAAGTATAAGTGGTTCGTGTGTTCCTGTAAAATTCAGAAAAAGGCAGTTACGCAGCTTTTGCACCAAGCCCTCGTACAGATGTCAATTTTTACAATTAAACATTTTTTTTTTACATTTTCTGCAAATGTTCTGCTATATTACTCCATTACCTATGCAACTTTTTCACTGCTGTATGCCAGTTTTTTTTTATTATACTTTTATAGTAATGCGTTGCATCTTCCCTGTTTTATGCCCCTTGGATTGTGTGGTTTATTCTTGTATATGATTGTGTGGTTTATTTCTTGTTATTGTTATTTGTTGTGTGCTGAAATGTAAAAGCACTTTGAGCTGCATTCTGTGCATGAAAAGTGCTATACAAATAAAGTTTATTATAATTATTGTTATTAATATTATTATTATTATTATTAGTAATATTATTATTATTATTATTATTATTATTATTATTATTGTTTTTGTGGTTGTTATTATTATAACAAATAACATAGACACTGTAATGATTTAGTAATAACATAGTTATAACTTAAACCGACTCATGCATTGTTATCCATGCCTACACATTTATTCATCCTGTACAGAATATCTATCTATATTTATATTTAAACCCACAGCCATAATAGCAATACTGCCCCTGCCATAGACTTTTAATAACACATTTTGTGTTATTAAAACATATTTTTGTATATATATTTTTTTCTTCTCTTTTCAGACTGTTAATTAAGCTGTTCCCATCATAACCATGGGAAATTCCTTGTATTTGTAACATGTACTTGGCCCGAATAAACAGAATCTCTTTCTGAAATATCAATATATAAATATAATATAAATATCGATACTGCAACATGTGTGACTCTAGATGATGTACTGACCAAATAAGACTAACAACTAAACCCAAACCCAACGCGCTGAAATGCGACTGCAAAAATGTTGACCCGTTGTCAAAAGGGCATATGCTCAAATTTCAGCTTACGCCGCGCTATAGCAAGCCTGCTGCGTGTCCACATACTGTAATTGTTGCATCAACATGTTTGTCTTTGTTGTTTGGGGTCAGCGGTTGCTATGGATAGAGGGAGAGCCCGACCTTTGACCCCTGGCACAGACCCAGACTGCTGTTAACAAGGTCAGTGAAAGGTAGCGCTTTGGCGAGATGCTGGGGAGCGACACTTGACACTGTAGTCTGGGAAGCAGCTGGGAGTCCCTCTTTAACTGTGTGTGTGTGTGTGTGTGTGTTGTGTATCTAAACTTGTAATCCAACGGTCACAGAGGGAAGCCCCGGTACCTCCACTGCCACGTGGAACGTGAGCGGTGGGTAGTAACTAGTTACATGTACATGTTACTTGTACTTAAGTAACTGTCTTGACAAATTGTACATTTTTCTTTGAAGAAACAATACTTTTGTTCTACTTTAACTTGAGTGTGTTTAAAAAGCACACATCAAGCACTGGTTGATGTCGAGGTGCCCTGTGCTTGGGGCTTGTGGCCGGGTGGGGCATCTCGTTTTTTCAAGTACCTGTTGTTGTTTGTTTCTACGTTTATTTGTCTCACATGTGGTGATTCTCCACCTCTTGGAGAAGTAATGATGATTAGTTTATTGATCAAATCATGGTAAGATCGTTGCCAAAGATGGTGGTGGTGGTCTTGTGTAACATAAATGCTGTGCTCTTGTCGTCCAAAGGACAGGTATTGCAAACACTTCTTGTTGAATAAATGAGCAGCATTGCAGGTTGAGAATTTTAACTCCACTTGCAGATTAACTCTGTCTTGGATGCAATGGCACAAATACTCTGTGTTGCATGCCCAGCCTGCTGACAGCACAGGTTAAAAAAGAAAATCAGCAAGTTACCTTCAGTGCTTTTACATGCACTTGAATAAGCCGATTACAGTCGGGTTAAGGTAATGTTCCGAATATTGCAACTGTCAGGTAAACAACTTACCCGGATTATTTAAATCAAGTTAAAATCAAAATAGCCGCAAACACGACCCGATTAACAGACCTGGATTTATCCTTGATCACTCTGGGATGTAAACACCTTAACCTTAATATATTTGACTTGGAAAGAGTTGTTTTGGCAGATAAATAACAGACACCATGGCAACCGCCGGTAAACATGCGCACTTTTGCTTAGAAAGTGAGCACATTTTTATGTTGAGTTTTATGATTAATATTTGGATGGTCGCAATTACTGAAATGGGGACATATTCAAGAACGTGTTGGAGAAGATTGTAGATGGAGGTTTTTCTCGGATGATAGAGCAAGTACTTCCTGTCAATAACCCGACTATGCCTCCACCATGTAAATGTCACCATGTAAACTCGGGTTTTTCAGTAATCACATTTTTCCAAATGCATGTAAACACCTTAAACGCATTATTAACTGATTAAGTCACCGAATATTGAGCTTAATGTGGATATTTTGTGCATGTAAATGCACTGACTTGCACTGAAATGTTATCCAATCAGCTAGACTCCTCCTCAAAGGCCTTCAAAATATCCAGGGAATCCCTCTGCTATCTAAGACCCCCTTTACATTTGGCATTAACATGCATCTTTGGTGATCCGATAGCTATGGGATGGCTCTAATGCCAGGTGTAAACGCACCCAATGCGTCTTCAATGCGGTTTGAGATCCGATCGCTCAGACCACATTCAGAGGTGGTCTGGCTCGCATGTATCATTCCTTTGGCAGTGTAATCGCAATGCGTCCTGGGTCACATTGAAGGACCACCTACTCATCTGACGTGCTCTGCGTACACGGAAGTGCACACTCATTCACGCGCTCTGGTCCCAAAATCCCCCCGTTCTCCCCCATTACAGAAGTGCAGGATTTATAATTAATAAGTGAAGTATTTACACAAAACATCCAGTTTTTACTAAATTAAGTCTCATAGCAGCGGAAAGCAACTGGCAGACGGGCGTGATACGCTGCACAGGACACACGGGGCTTTTGTTTCATTCATTCCGTTCCGCTGTGATCAGGTCCCTTAACTCAGTTGTGTTTAAAAATGTCATTTCATACAAGTAGGAAACTAACGGAAATAAATACATCTAAAATAAAAACACACTCCAGAGACACAGAACCGAAACGCGCAGTGGACCGGAGCTCTCCACTGTCCCTCTCTGCCGGTGGCGGACATGCATTCCACTCCAATTCTCTGAGTTCTGTTCACGTTTCTAATTTTCCATACAATTAAGAAAATCAGGAAAGTAAATAAATGTGTTCAGCTGAACCCTGCGCTGTGCACAGTACACACGGCACCAACATTTCAGTCTGTATTGTTTTGGTTTTCCCCAGCGCGCCAAGGTCTTCGCATTTTGCAAATGGAAATGATGTTCGTGTTTATTTGCATATAGAGCGGGGAAGTTGAGATCCGATCTCTCAAGACACATGTAGAGACGCATGTTAATGCCAAGTGTAGACAGGGAAGTGAATGTGGCCTGATTTTGGACTGACAGACTAATTAGCCAATCAGGTTTTGATTTGTAGTTGGTGGGAGTATTCTTTCACACTTTCACAGTGTCACAAAGCCTTCACTGCTTCAAAATGAAATTATCTATGCAATAGTAAATCCAAAGGCTATTACATGCATATTCTGTGGTTATGATTGTCAGGTGAAATGGTCTATCAATAGAAATATGGTATACGAATATGAGAAATCCCCAGTCCATGTCCATATATGATCAATGACGTCATAGGCAACTTGTGCTCTCTCATAATAAAATAATGTGTGCGCTCTGACCCAATAGAATATTATATATTTTACAGCATGACCACTTGATATACATTTTTAACAAGTGTGGCATATGCTTTTCAAGAACATTTGTCTAATAATACACCTGAATCTGTGTAGCACTTTTTTAATGTTTCAAAGTGCTTTAAAACAACAATATTATCATACATAATGCATGTCAACATGTCATAAAATGAAACCATTTTGCTTTAGTTTGGTTTTACCTCTGCTATTGGAACTGGTGGTTGTTATATATAAAAAAAATATATATATATATACCTGTATTACACACACATGCTGTGCATACAACTACATATGTGAATACATAATGTGCATATTAATTTGCATACATGCATATGCATGCATAAAATAATAATTGCAACAAATTTAAAAACTACAAACAGTTATTTGTCCAAAATGTATTACAACAGGTAATAGAAAGACTTTGCTGGCCGCCTCTGGAACCACATGGCTAGCTCGCGCCCCGGCGTGGGAATCTCTCACAGAGCCCCCAGCTTGATGGTTGCCAGGAACAGGAAGCCTGCGCTTATTGCTTGGAGTAGAATAACTTTGTCAGACATACAGCTTGTCGACAGCATCCCCGAGGGGGAAGAAGTAGAAAAAGAAGAAGAAGAAGAAGAAGAAGAAAAAGAAGAAGAAGTGGAAGCTCTCTCATTGGATGGAATTCCGCGTCTTTCACATTTCATTAGGCTTTGCCGCAAAAATGATTAATCCCCTTCCATTAGTTGGGTTCCTTACATTTCTTTTGCATTTGCACGTAAATGATCAAGGGAGGCAAGCAAGGCTAGTTTGAATCCAAATCCCTATTTTATGTTATAATTGCCTCTGCGATCTGCAATGATTGGGGTCATCTAACTACAGGTAATTGCAGTAATTGCCCCCGCCTGCTGCCATTATTTTTACACCATATTCTTTTTTTTATTTTTTTTATGATGATTCATCCACTGGAGAGAGCACATATTGCAGTTGACTAAACTCAGTATTACTCATCTGTGGATGAGAGAAAGGGAGCACTGGAAAACCGAGGAAGTGGATCGTTAAATGCCACCATAACCAAATCGATAACTGATGAAAACGAATCTCAATTTTCATCGCGCACCTTCGTCCTCATCGGAAAATCTGAAAAAAGGTAGAAGCACAATGTCGTCCCTGAAATTGATACGATTTGTGTTGAATTGCATTACAGTCATTTGCACCGCAGACCGTTTTTGGCTGAATTCTAAGGAGGTAGAGATAGCTTTTTCTGTGGATCGAACAAGGTTAAACAGGCACTAATCACCTCTTATCGCTGCTTCCATTTTGGAGGAGGTGTGTGTGTGTGTGTGTGTGTGTGTGTGTGTGTGTGTGTGTGTGTGTGTGTGTGTGCGTGTGCGTGCGTGCACCAGGTGTTCAATCAGTGCCAGGTCAGCATTCCACTGACAGCCCGGTAATTATGCCCACCCTATTATGACAACCCACACCCACCCAGCCACCCCTAAACACATGCACACACACAGACACACATACACTCAAAGTCCATACAGAGTCAATTTTGATTAATGTGTTTAATCATGCCACATTCAATGTGTCCTTTCACATTTCTTGCATCACATCAACCCATGGAGGGCATTGCTGGCTGGGCCCCAGGGGATCGACTCAATATGTACACTCCTGTCCCAATGGGCCCTGAGCACGAGAACTATGTACAACACTGTGATGGAGTAGATTTGTTGTTGGGTATTCAACAATTGAAATTGAAAAATGGGTGTGTGGTTAGACATTGAACATTAGCAACAGCATGGCGACCAAGAAACAAAGCGGACTCTCACCAACTGTAGGCTACTGGTGAAACGTCACTTTCTGTTAGACCGCCAAATATCGGTCTAACAAGAACTTGAAGGAACACGTCATTTTATGTTTCTCCAATGAGGACAATTCTTTATTTTAAGTGATAGATGGCAAGATTTTTTAGTAATTTTTTCAAGAGATAATATATTTTGCTAACTAACCAGTTTTAATAAGTAAACCATTTTAATAAAATGTCCACACAGCACCATCTATATGTATAATATATATTAAATATGGAAAGGGAGAGAGGTTTGAAATGTTTGGATCCCCCACAACAGCCAGTCCATTTTGAGCCGACATGCCCACAAACGCCAGGTGCACAGAATGCTTGGCCTCACGCTGCAGCTCCGTCGCTGGCGGCGTGATCGTGCCATTAGTGAATCAAAGTGGTTTCAAAAAACATCAACAGCATGGTGATAGTAGCATGGCGGCACCTGCTAGCAGGCATCACAGGCACAAGGAATAAAAATAGGATGATGAGGAGAACTCACCTGATGGAGGGGAAGAGGAATGAGAGAATATAGGTTAGGAGATCATTTGGATTTAGACATTTCAAGCCAAGAAGGCCTACTATCCCTGGCTCAAGACAAGTCCAGAGTCTTTGGGTCCAGAAGAAACTGCGGACATAAAACTGGCTAAAGAATGGGTGTTATGCTCAGTCATATCATCTGCCACAGACAAACGAACAAACAAACAAATCAACAAGCATTGACTATTGTAATCAAACATATTAACAAGGAGATTTGAGAATACAGTTGCCAGAGATGGAATGGCTTGAATGGCTTGAAAACATATTTCTTGATCTTGGCGAGCTAGAGGATTTCAGCGCAGATGGTATTGTCCGCAAACTGTTGAGTGCTTGAGAACTTTGTGCAGATTTCACCAAGGCCTTTCTCTCCAAAACATTCATCTGCCTTACATGTAATGGTGCGTCTGCCATGTTTGGATAAACTGCACACATTGCACAGACAACAGTGACAACAAGCTGTATCGAGAAATCACCCCGCCCTCTATAATAATATGCTTTGTGTTGTCGATGATTGATTAGGAGGAGGATGGATATTGTTATTATTACGCCAGCGATGATGAGTATGGCATCAGCCAACGAATTGGAAAACCCCAAGCCCCAGAAACATCTGCTGCACGCTGGAAAGTGGCCTAATGCTTTCTGGAGTCAAAATATGTTTGCATTCACAAGTCCTGCAGCTAAGTCACAGTGACCGTTGGTGCTGTATTCTGAAATTTGTACAACTAATGAAAACTTGTAAAGATCCATCTTGCCAGGCATAATCTGTACCCATACATATGCAAACTGGAGCATGGGGCTTGAGCTTGGGAATGGCCACCTCTTATTTTGGCTCATAACTCAATCACGTGAAACACTCCCAAGACCAGTAAAATAGATATTTTATTGAGTCGGACCTCACTATTTAAAAAACGTACAAGTTGTGACCTCCAGCTCGGGGGTTGCGAGGATGTCATTGACCATATATGGACATGGATGGGGTATTTCTTCTTCTTCTAGATCGTGGGCATCCGTGTTTGCACTTTCTGTGTCATACCATTTTGGTCAAAAGAGCTGGTTTCACTCATCGCACCTGTTCTGATTCCATCGTTGGTAAGGGCTGCTGCCCGTGCTCTCTGTTAGAAAGCGCTCCAAGTTTGCATCGGGTTGAGAGACAGCAAGAGCTGATGCTGTGTTCCATGGGAACTTGGAAATCTGTAATTCGAGGCGGTAGTCCCCATGTTAACATAACATAACATAAAATAAATAGACATGTTTTAAAATAAAAAGTCTATACAAAGGTAATGTACGTCACATATTGATGCCTAAGGAAACAGATCAATGTCAAACAATGGCTGAAACTTTATATTGCCTTCCATGTTTATGTGGACAAATTAATCAATCCAATCATATTGTGATGAGATTACTTCATCAGTTCCGTACAAAGTAGAGGTAGAGTTCAGTAGACTGTGGTAGAGGAGAAGTAGAGTATAGTCTATCTATAGTCTAATCTAAAGTAGAGGGAGGTAGAGTATACCCAAACATACCCCCCTTCAAGCCTAAATGTTCTCTTTATGGAACAATAATTTCAAAATGAAAATCACAACCCATTAGAAGAATTATAATTTGCTATTGAGACCCTAGAGTCTTGTGGAAAGCAGCAGCATCTTGCAATCATTGCAGGAAGTGCTGTTTAAAGCTCTCCTTAAAACAGCATCAACAACCCGCCATAATGGTCGCCAAACAAAGCAAAACGTGATTGGCTCATCAAAGCTAATGGGAAAGGGATCGGTAAAGAAGGTAAATTTTTGGCACTGAATGTGCCCCAGAATGCAATTATGTGGCAGTAAAATGTTACTGAGAGAACCGCCGATTACACACTGAAGCTGATTTCAAGTTGTATATGTTTTTTTTATTTTATTTTTATGAATAGCATGTGTCTACTTTATTTACTGTATAGGTTAGCTGCCCAGAAGAAATATTGGCTCTGAGCACGAAACTTTGTGGAGCGAGATAAAAGGCTCTTAGTTTTGTTCTCTCTGTTTCTTCTTCTGGACCTCCTGAACAGTGAAGAAAGGACTAATTAAAGCTTATAGATTAGACGTGCAAGATGTTAATAGGAACTCGTATTAGTGTTGCGTGTTTTTCTTTTAAGGTTGGGTACACAGGGCAATCCAAGGCAATCTCGCAATTAACAGCTGTGTTCAGATCAAAGTTTTAGTACAGGACCCACTTTCTCTTGCAGTAAATTACTACACCAAGGTGTACATTATAACCATAGCTGTTTGGTCGAATAGCAATTCTGAAACCCAAACTTCCTGTGTGCTGCCTGTTGGGAACAGATCACAATTCACAAGGAGAGATTTATTGATGATTTAATACGGTGTCATATGTATAAGAAGAAGTTGTTTTTTGTATAACATGTGTATAACTCATGTTTTAAGATTCACATAAATCGACAAAATAAATAAATGGAAATTGGAATTTTGGCATGTAAGTGAATTAATCGGTGAAGAATTCAATCAATTTTTCACAGTTAAAATGACACAACACGTTGTGTAATATCTTTTATGTTTGGCGATTTATTGACCATTGAGTGTTGCAAGGATTTACACAATGACTACGGGAAGAAAGGAATGCAATCTATATTGATCAGCAGGGCTTATTCAATGGATCCACTGTAGACGAGTACTTCGACATTTCCATGAAATTGATTCACGATTGTCACTTTGTGTGAAAGCAATGAGAAATTATGAGCTGTTGTGAGGAAATTGACACAATGGCAGAAAGTACCTCAACATTGTTTGAATCACTCGTAGGTTGTGGTAAAGCAATTACGTAAAACTGAAGTGGTCAGCAAGTAGTATTTTACATATAGAATCTATAGATAGTGATAATTGTCTCTACAGATAATGTGATCCATATGTACTACAGATCTGATGTATATGTATACATATTCACACATCAAGCATGGAGAAAGTATTGGAGGAAGTGACTTATGCAGCTATTCAATTATTGCTTTACAATTCCGTGCTTACTTTGAAAATGGGCGGTCATAGGTCAGCAAGTTTCATATGGAGACACCTTCAATGTAATGTGTCTGTATGCTTAAGGAGAGAACCTAAGGGGTTCCACCACAAATCTCCATAAACCAGTTCCAAATGTCTTAGTTGGCTACCAAGCTGCAGCAAGCATCATGCGTCCCAGTGTGGGTATTTTACTGAGGTTATCAAATGGGTACCTTCTTTCACCGACATTTTGTTGAATCAGGCCTACTACACCTTCTGAAGGTTCAACAGTGAATCACCACCAGTGAATCACCACTCTCCACACTCCACACTCAGTCTACCATGATTCCGTCTATACATGCAAAGAAAGAAACCAGCGATTGTGACTGTATATCCATTGTTTGCCGGAGGATAGAATATCCTGCAAGTTAATACTTAATTCCACTAACAAGATTGTATATTTAGCATATATTGGATATAATGGCTCAAATAGATACAATGTATTGGACAATGTATTGCAATTTTTTATATTAAGGATTTAATAAGTAATAGGGCCACTCTATGCCTTCAGAACAGTTGCAACCCTTTCTGGAATGATGTAATTCAAGCCCTGAACTGTGTGTAGTTGGATATTTCACCATTCTTCAGGAGGAAAAGCCTGAAGGGATGAAGGGATGAAGATGGTGGATCTACTGTACCTCATCACCCTTGAATTTATTTAGCAGCATGTGTCAGTCCATTATCAACCTGGAATATATGAACGTCATGACAAACAGCACACCATTGGAGGCACGTGGCCTTGGAAAATGGCCTCGTAGTCCTTGGCCCTGATATGACCATTCAGGGCAATTATTGGACCCAATGACTCCCATGATAAATCTCATCCAAATATATAAATGAGAAAACTGCCCATACCATTACCAATCCCCTACCATAATGAAAAGCTTCACTGATGTCTGACACGGTGGAGGCCTCAATAAAAAGGCATGACCTTTCATTGTTCAGGTTCGAGGAAGGAAGAAGGGCCACTCTATGTGGCACATATGCAGTTACTGACTGTGGGATTTAAACCGACTGAGGAAATCAATAAAAGCTAATCCCAAATCTAACAGGCAGCCCAGTGCAGTGGAGCAGTTAAAATGCAGTCTGACACGGCAATGTCTAAAGCTGAGGGATTTTTACTTAACGAGAGGCGTAGCCTTTGATCAAAAGAGCGATGCTAAGTGCTGTGTAGTTGACAGACACAAGAAGTGCTCCCACACTGATCTTGGTTAGATAGGCAGCATATAACGCATAGAGAAAGAACAAGACTGATCCCAAGATTGAGTCCCGACAGGCTCAACATGACATAAACACAATTTGTGAAACTTAACCTTCAGCATGAAAACACAGGAATATCTGACTGAGAAGTTGGGGCGAAACTATTTGGGTGTCATTTCAGTGTCATGCGCCAATATGCTTCTGAGTTTTCTAAGCCTACGGGTGTAAGCAGCTAACAAGATCCAAAGGAGATGTGTAAGAAGTCAAAGCAGCACAGCTGATCCCTCCCTAATGAGCAAAGCCCTGAAAGGGTCTAATGAGACCTAAAGTTCCACAAAAATGTCCTGGTTTTCATATGTGTATTTGTTACAAAATCAATGAATACCAAACTTGGGAGCTGGCAGGGTTGGTATTCACTTGACAGGACAGAAAGAAAGAAAAAGTGAAATAAGGACATCCCTGCCTTGACATACCGGATAGCTAAAGGTACAATCAGTAACACTGGGCAATTAGCAACAAATAGTGACCGCTAAAGGAAGCCAACATTGTCATGATAAACATGGTGACTGCTCCTCCTCCACGAGGCTTCGTAGCTTTCGTAGCAGAGGAGTCTTGCAACGCTGGTCAATTGGTAGCTGAATGATGGTCTAACTGAAATCAAAGCAGTTTGCGGCGGGATTCATTTGAGATGAACAAGTCTGGGGCTGAGGGGCGTTTCCTCCTAAACAGAGTACGATGTGGACTGTCTGTATTGAAAGCTTGAAATCTCATCAGCCATCCAGGTAACAGTGGACTGGCTGGCACTGATCAATAATATTAACAAACCCCTGCCGGTAATATGGTCAATGTGCGCAACGAGATAATAAAATATGTACCTTTAAGGTATATCATCTTTTATAGTATCTGAAGTGCCTCCCCTCGTGCAACCATGGTAGCAATGTTTGTAAAAATTTCTCTGTCTTAGAATTCAGAGTAGCCAAGATTTGATGAATATAAATACAATGAATTATTAAATTAAAAGGCAAAAACTCAAAGACTAAATGGCACTAAGTACAATATATTGCCACCTAAAGCAGACAAAGTCTTTTCGACTGCATGTTTGATTCATCTGCACAAATGAACCATTTGATGAGAATGTGCATTTCATGCCCTATTAACTCAAGACTGTTTAATAATCTATCGGCACAGACAAAACAGCTTGTTAAGCCTTGGCAAGTAATAAATGCATGTGACTTTGCAAACGCCAGTATGCAAAAGCATAACGGTGACATTTAGGTTTACATGTCAAAGAGAGATTTACTGCTTAGCTGCGACAATGTTTTACATCATGATGAAGTCAAATTTCCTTGTCTGAACCATGAGTTTCCGTAAAGACAAACAATTCATGCCTGCAGCCGGCCTTGACAAAGGGTTGGTCATTTTGATCCAAAGTGGACTTTTTCATCGTGAGTACAGGATATATTATTTAAGGTCTTTGCCATACTATCAAAAGATTGTTTAGCCACTTTAGATAAAGGTTCAGAAAACCATTGCTCGCCTAATTTTTAGTTTCATAAAATATGAACCGTGAATAGAAATATACAAAATATTCGTAATTCAGTAGTCTCACGATGACACTGACAGATCTAGGTGGGAAAACAGGCGGGGGGGGCCCTCCACCTGGCTACTGGCATGCTATTAGCCCAGCAAACCTGTGTGATACATTCACCTGTACGTTGTGTTTCACGATGCATGAAGACATCTTTTCTGCCCGACAGGCTGCATTAACGCATCATTTTGGGAGAAGGCATGCGACAAGTCAATCCCTCCTTTGCTTTCCTTTGCATCACCCAGACGAGAGGAATCTCCCAGGTTTCCTAGGCTACCGACAGGGGCTGACACGACAGGTTAGCAAATCCCCTCTGGATGGGAGGCTGTGGATTAATTTTGGTCGTGTTTTTTTTACTCACCAATGGCGGCCCTCGCGATAAGGTGATACAATGCCGTTATGAGTTATTTGTTTGATAAAGGTGACGAGGACAGCGTGGCAGTTGCATTACATTCCGATGAATCCGGAACTCTCTGGAGGTTGGTGCGGGAGCTCGGCGTTTGGGTGCGCATCAGAGCCCTGCCGTTTAAAAACCCTTAACATTATGTTCTACGCTACCAAGGAATAGATTCTGTATTTCACTGAGGCCTCGGCTGTGATGTGCTCACCGGTGCTTGACCGCTAGGAAAAACAATTGCTGTGCTTTCTCAATAGCCAGCACACTTCTGCCTGGCAACTGAGGGAGGGAGGGGTGTCCATCTATGAGCAACTTTGAAGTAGGCTTGGTAAGAATCATCAGTAGCACCTTTTCTCCATAAAAACTACAGCCCCCCTCCTATAAACTACTGCCCATAGTATATCAGTGTGCGCTATCTTACTTCAAAACATAAATTATCATTGTAATCAGTATACTGTCAGTATAGTGGGATATGAGGTTTCTGTAAATAGAGCAGAGGAAAGTCATATGTCTTGTGGACAGTTTTGGTGTGGAACCATACAGCGACGACGGCCATGGCTGTCCGTTGGAATGAAGAGTGGCTGAAGAGTGCGACGGGCCTTCCAACCTTCCCACACTTGGAAAACTTCCCGAAAACTGCTGCCAGGCAACCCCAGACGCCACAGTCTCAACATTTCCAGCAGGCCAGGTTTATAATCACCTAACAAGCTCACGTCACACTGACACCAGTAACGTCCTCTGAAGAAGACCATAGATTTACTGTACACAAGGAAACTGTCAACAAGGTATTTAACTTCTCTTTCCATTTACACAAGAGTAAATAAGTGCAGTACAATCAATGCAAATGTTGCCACTTTGCAAAACTGTCTCGATTAGAGAATCCAGCAGTCAGATACAGTAGATGAGATAGATTTGGTGCTTTTGAAAAATGAAACAACTGCTTTTTGTGGTTCTTTAGTATGTTTTGTCATCAATTTGGTCCAAAATGAGTTTTGGTGAACATACATTTTGGATGAATTTAAAGCCTTTTCTATTCTGCTTTTCCTGCCTTTGGTGCGGGCTTGATAATGGGCCGTCGCATCCAGATGTCTAAGCAGAGGCAGCAATGTCAGCACTATGAACCTATGACACCTGCTTAACATTTGCAACATTAGCCTTTGCCCCCAAACATTATATAGGACTCGTAATGTACTTGGCTACTCACAAGGTCTCCAAGGCGTAGTGCAGATTCACACGCTTACCAAATCCTTCAATAATAGACATGAATTGAGGAGTGACTCTTTTCTTTCAATGAAGTTCTGTTAGTTCATAAAGAGAACGACCAAAACACAAAATTCACATAAAGGAGCAAATCTTTTTCTTCTCCAGCACAGGAAAGGGAATGAATCACACAAAGATCGGCTGGAGGTCTTCACCGGAATGCCTATAACAGTAGTCATTCGCCCAAATTTCTCCAAAGGTAAAATCTGCAGGCACAGCCATGGAGATGAAAATGATGACATGAAGTCATTCCCGTCTCTCTGCAGTTAGGCAGGAAATTCGGCAACAAGTCGTTAGCGCTAGGATCCCCTTGCAGAAACACAATCGGACGGCCGAAACGAAAGCTAGGTCTTTGCAGGGGCGCTGTGAGCCAAGAAATACTCAGTGGACTTCTAGGCTTTTCTGGCACCGTCCGATGTTTTCTCATCCCAGCTTTCCCAGAGCATTTGGTCATGGTACGCCAGTGATCGATGGAGCTATTATTACCCCCGGCCCGTTATGTAAACGTGGTCATACACTAAAAATAAGAATAGGCTTTTCAGGACCCTGTTTTTTTTAGTGCGGGGAATCCAGCGGCAGGCCAAGGCCATCTGCCAGTTAGTCCCAGCATGCATGTCTGGTTTGCAAGCCCCAACCGGCCTCTGCCCAACGTTCACGATGCCTGACGCATGCTGCTAACGCCTTTTATATAGACGCTTATCTCTTACATCTCATCTTCTTTCAGTTAGATTGTAAGTTTAGATAATGTCGGTTTGTCGTTTCCATCCACCTTTCTTCACTCGCTCAGACTTACAGTATCTTGGGTTATAATCGAACAACTATCGGTGGTTGTGTATTTGAATTTCTACATTAAATGAGACACAATGCGAGGGGTGTATTTAAGGAACACTGTACGGCTCAACAAACAGGCAAACACAAACTTTGGCGACTTATCAGCGCCGGTATGTGTGACCCAAAAGATAATGGATTGCGGGAAGGAAAGAAATATGAAAGTCAGAACTTTAAAAGCACTGTTGCTTCTCAGATAGGCCATCTTATCTCACATCAGACACTCGCCAAGAAGAGAAATAGGGTTATTATTATTGGAGCCATTAATAATTTACCAAATTCAACCGAAGCCATAATGCAGATACTTCAGTAGGGGACCGAAAAAACGCCTCAATGACGAATGCCTTGCGGTTCACCCGTCACAGCGGGGGTATGGGGGGGTGGTGGGGGAATTAACAAAGGCTTTTGTGTTTCTCTTAACACCGGGGATTTATGTGACAGCCGTGTAACGTGGAGGGTAAATCACAATAATTGCATATGATATCATGACTTGTGCCGGGGCTGTGTAATTATGCGTTCTCTCCTTAGCTCGTGCTCATCCTCCATCCACCACGTGTGTGTGTGTTATTTGTGGGGTAGTCAGTGAGACATGGTCAAGTGGAGATTGGAGAGAGGCAGATGGCTCAACATAAGTAAACGATGTCGATAAATAAATAGAAATCAACATTTTTTCAAAATTCTATTACTTGATATTTACGTCTGTAGTAATCTCCGGAATAATCCTAAAATAAGGAAAGATAGTGCCGAAAATGTGCAGCATGGCGGCCTCCTCTGCGGATAAAATAAAACGATTGATGAATGACATAAGTGCCGGACTTCCCACAATATGTGACAAAACACCGAGGAGGCTGGCAATCAAAGAGAATCGAATATAATTGAATCCCATTTTGTGTATTCTGTATATTTTTATAAATTTGGCTATTTCTGTTCTGAATATTTTGCTATTTGTGTATATTTGACCATTTTTATTTTATTATCATTATATAATTTTATTCTTATTTATATTTCAATTTCAATTTCAATTTTATTTGTCTTCTTATTTTTATTTTTATTTTACATTTCACATTTTTGACTTTTTTTGAATGCTAATTGTCTGTACATCGGTAGTTAACTTGGAATAAGAAAAAGTGAAAAAAAGTGCAGCGAGGCAGCCTCACTTAATAAAAAAAGCCCCAGCGAAGATCAAAATAAATTAAAATAAGCCGATTAAAATAAAAGGGATCGATAATTGCTATCAATGGAAGCTCTGGGGCTTCCCGCAATGAGCGGCAAAAGCGTGGAGAAGCCTCGCAGGACATCTCAGTGGACACGTTCTCATTTGCACGGGCGCCACGACGTCGAGCTCTCGTCACGTCAAATGTACCATCCCCTTCGCAGCCATGACCATAAAAAAAACAAAAACCAAACATTTTATTATTTTAGTGTTGCATGTTCTCCCATGAGCGCTGCCCTGTGTGCTGCTTGGATGGACAAAGGACCAGAATCCACCCTTACACCTCCGCCCCCATCCTCTCTGTTCCTCTCCTAAATGGAGACCCAGAAAATTACCATCCTTAAGCTGGTGCTGC
>OMKR01000287.1:9463-21032 GCA_900302355.1 Cyttopsis rosea
TTGTTCTGTTACCACCAGCAGCATTTAAATTCTTCATCAGCCCTAAGGCGCCCAGCAAACACACCTATCTCATACATGTCCACATATGTAACCGTTTTTTTTCCTCTGCCTTTTCCTTCTTTGTCTCTCTCTGCCTCTTTTTTTAAATTTTTCTCTCTGGTGCTCTCTCGCTCTCTCACACACCCACCCGACTGTCTCCGCTCAGTTTTTAGAACTGCATGCAAAGCAGCCTAAAGGTGAAGATGTAATTCATACATCGCGCATTGAGATTTACCTTGTGAATATAGTGTATATATATGGAATAGGTCTTGTTGAGAGGAACAGTGCCACTTAACAGAAAATCATTCTGCCTCTCTGGTTGCTAGGAAACTGCATATGAACTGGCATTGCAATGCAGCACAACAGCTGTCTCCATAATTGGACCATTAAGAGCTTAAAATGTCATTATTTCAGTCATATTCATCTCAATAATGGGCCGGGCTCTCCCCAACATGTTTTATACCGGTTGGGTTAATGGATTGAACATGGAGAAACACAGTTGATTTTAATGTGGCAAATTAACCTGGATTACCTTCATAAATTAACTACAAGCTGTGATTCATTACATCTTTTCAATAGTATACATTGAGATGTATCTCATCATTGCAAAAATATAACGTGTGTTGTTGAATCGGCAATATATATATATATATATATACACACAGTATACACACAGTATATACGTAGCATCCATGTGGACACGCCAGAGACCGGCACACAGAAAGTAGGTTAAGCAGGTTAGTGATTGACTACAAAGCCTTAGCCTCCTCCCCGTGCGCGGCCGAGGGTCGGTGCACTGGCGCCATCCTCACGCGTGCGCGGGGTTATTTCCAGCACTGAGGACAGCTCCTCAGCCGAGACGTTAAAGAAAAACGACGTTTTGCTTTATACGAGAGTACAATTGTGCCATTCGAATGACTGAACATCAGGATGTGTCCCCACTGACCATTATCTGACCACCATCTCAGTGTGGTGAAGGAGGCTGCATGAGGAGCCTGCCGTTAGTAGCTTTACCTATAGGTTATAGCTATAGTCACAAACGAGAAGAAGTATGGGCGTTAATTATTAGTTCACAGCTCAAGGAGCGATCCCTAGTAAATGTTATATTGACCTCCCATGCTCCAACATGTTTCTCCCCTTTGCTCTGTACCGCTTGGCAGAAAGCCATGTTCTAACCAGTCCCATGTGACGGCAAAGCATTGCTATCCAGCCACCACTGCTCTCTCTTTCTCCTTTTCCCCTCATTCAACTTCATTCTCTCACCCTCCCCTATCCCTATCTCTCTCTCTCTCTCTCTCTCTCTCTCTCTCCTCTATTCAGACACACGCTCACTATAACAATAGTAAACATAAATAGACCACTAAAAGACAAAGGCAAACACATGCGTGTGCGTGGCCTCTCGCACTCAGGCGCTGTAATCTCCAGGAAAATCCCATTTGGTGGAGCAGCTGCCAGTGTGAATCACAGATAGACTGAAGTTCTGGTGCCCACAGGGTGGCAAGCTGTCCATCCGCGCTTTTCTTTCAACCACACCGACACACACACACACACACACACGCACACAAATATACACGCACAGCCAAACAGATAAACAAAGGCACCTTTACACCTTCATGTTTGCATACACACACAAGCACGCACACACACTCTTAAAGAAGAGCTTAAAGTGGGATTAGCCCTACTGTTGTGGTGATAAATCTACGCTTCTTTTTTTTTTAATGGTAACATGTCAGAGGGCTCATCCAGGTTACTCATTTCAACAGGGCTTAGTTTTACTGCTTGGCCTAATTTCGACCTGCCGTGGCCATTTACTGAGGGATCTGCACTGCAAAGCAGCCTGAGGTGAAAGACCTCTCCAAAACACTCCAGGGCGAGGAGACTATCTTGAGAAAGTGGTCTGTCTGTCTGTGTGTATTATCTATCTGTCAGTCTGTCTGTCATCCTGACATTCTGTCAAAATGGATTCCTTTCGTTGATATTGATGAGACACGAAAACCAACGGTAGAATCAGTGAAATCTCTGAGATACAAATATAACTTTTATTTTATAATACACGATGTATGTTTCAAAACATATACATTATCATGCCATTCAATAATATTCTCATTGTTTTCTTTCAATTATTCTGATCCTGGTATCACAATTTGTAGAGCTTGAGCGTGTTAGACCTTGTGTGATAGCACCATCTGCTGGCGAAAGCAGATATGACAAGACATGGGGAAATTACAAATGAGCACAAACACACCTTCAAGCACATTGAAACATATCTGTTGTAGCTCCGTGCGTGTGTGTGTGTGTGTGTCTGTGTGTGTGTGTGCGCTTACACGCACTTAAATCAAATAATTCAAGAATGATTCAACAACTTGAGCATAAAACTACTGTGTGTGCAAAACAGATGCATGCTGCCATTGAGCTTTGTGTGTGCAGCACACGTGTGCACGTGTCCTGAATCAGCTAAATGTCTTTTCCCAGCATGTGACAGCATCAATACGTGGATCCATATTTTGTTCCCCCAGCATGACCATTAACTCTGGTGACAAAGTGCCTGCCAGCCAAAGAGCCAGGAACAGTAAAGAAGAGTAAACAGCCCCATAGGGATCATCGAAGGAATTGCAGGGGGTCCGCAGCAAAATTATTTTATATTTATATTTATATTTTATTGTTTAACATGTTTTAATATATAAATAAATACATACATTTAGTTAAAGGTACAGTGTGTAAGATCTAGCGGTGAGGTTTCAGATTGCAACCACATGAATACCGCTCCCATCACCCTCCCCTTCCAAGTGCGTAGGAGAAGCTACAGTGGCCACAAAACTCGTGAAAAACCCCAAAGTCCCTCTCTAGAGCCAGTGTTTGGTTTGTCTGTTCTGGGCTACTGTAAAAACTAGGGATGCACCGATACTGGTATTGGATATCAGACCGATACCGGGCTAAAATAGGGTATCAGGGGTATCTGGGAATTTGCCTCATTCTAAAATCCGATACCAAGAACCATGTGTAACATGTTAGAAATCAAAGCAGAGGTACAAGGTATATTCTGCATTTTTGTCACATACTGTAGAAACATGTTTGGTTTCTCAAATGGATGGAGAGAGATCTCAATATTTTTTGTCACAACGACCTAAAACTAGTCAACTATACTATTCAGTAAAAGTAATGGATCGGATCGGTGCTCGGTATCGGCCGATACTTAAAGTCAAGTACTCGGAATCGGTATCAGCAGTGAAAAAGTGGTATCGGTCCATCCCTAGTATCTAGTAGCATCTCTCGAGTGTAGATAACGAAACCCATTCAAAATTTTTGGAATTTTTTATAACGCAAAATGTTCAGCGGAAGAATGTGAATTTCAAGTGTCCTGCCACTTTGTTGCTCAGTATTAGTTAATAAATTGTATCAGTAAGTGATCTGAGCCCTAGTGTATATCTTTTTATGCTAATAGTTGCTTTTAAGTAATCACCCGGGCTGTTTTCGAGATAACGTACCGGCAAGGTCACCAACACCCACCGCTTGAGAAAAACCGAAGGAGTCAATTGCTCTCTACTTTAGAACAGATAAAGATATTAGGTAAATGTAATATCTTTTTAATTTTATTTTTTTGTACTCATGAAATACTAATGAAAAGCAATTATTACTGTAGACAATTTTTTTTTGTCATAGGCCGGCTTCAGCGCATCATTTCCTTTCTGTTTGGAGACGCGGCGAAACGGAAACCCCTCGTTGGCCACGAGGAAAACCCGACGCAGACGGCGACGCCGGCGCGCTTCTACGCCTTTCTGACAACTCTCGTTTCCGCCCGGCGACCTACCTGCGCGATGCGTGTCAAAACGGATCCTCGCGAGGCGCGCGTGTTTCCGGCCGCGCTCGTAAACATGACACCAAGCGAAGGGGAAAATTTGAGTGATGGCTGTTGTTCAAGGGCATATCCGCGATCATCTCGCCGTAACGCCGCCGGTCCCTCAAATAATCTCCTCCATTAGCGTTGGTCGTGCGGTCGGGGCATGTACAGCCGTGGACATTTAACTCCGCTATCGTGCCTTCGATTTTATCTTCATGTATAAATACACGGAACCTCGATCCGCATGTGGCCGTAGCCTAAAGCGCCGCATACCAGGCTGAAAATAGTGCCGGTTTGGCATCGAAAGTTAATGCCGGCAGCAGACATAATCAAAGCGAGCCGGCGAGCCGACCGGTGATCACCAGACCTCCGGGCCCTCACGCAACCTTTTTTTCATTTCCATGAAAACAAACAGATGTTTTATGTATGGAGAGCAGTGAATTAATTGATCCAAGGCAAAAAGATGTTTCCCAAATGCTGGTCTGATAATAGGGGACCCGTCATTATTAGGATTGATGGCACCAATTTATTATTAATGATTCGTAAAATGAGATCCAGTAGACCCCATTTTAAATATATTTTCCATTATGGAGGGGCTGACAAGCAACTATGCTGATCTCTTCTCCAAAGCCTTTCACTCTCTCTCTCTCTCTCTTTTCTCCTCATGCTGAATTACAGTATCCCTACTTTACCCAGTGAAATGTCTAACTTCAGTGATGCTTGGATTGTCCCAAATTGAAAGCATTTGTTTCAAAGCGGAGGTAGATTTCAGACCCTGTCAGTGGCACCAATATTGAGGTGTTTTATTTTGCTGGAAGCCGCTGCTGTAGGTATTGTATTTTAGATTCTGATTCTCATATTCACTTTCCCCCTACGGCCCCAATTGGCCACAGACTCGGGAGCCATCTTTTGTGATATGATTTCCTGCCAATCAAACGGTCACCACGGAAGCCACATTCTAGAAGCGCCTATTTGGCTGGAAATCGCATAACTCATGATTCACGCGGTCGAACATCACTTTGAAATAATAGTATATAATAATAATAAACACTCCACATGCAATGCAATCCTGTTACTTTTTTTAAAAAATTTGACTATAATGTCTTGTCTGGTGATGCAAAACATATATAATAACTTCAAAGTAACTGCGTTATAAATAAAGAATGCCAGATAAAGTCCAGCTAAACTCCCATAGACTTTTGGGGTGGATTTGAATACAGACAAGATTTAAATTACCTGTGGGGCTGTAATAAATTATTTCCAAAAACTCCCAAAACTAGACGCAGTAGATCAAACCTCCCCTCCAAAAATACCACGAGCAGTGCCTGGAGCTTTTTTTTTTTTTTTTTTTTTTTCTTTCTTTTTTAATAATTAACATTTGCAGCATCCTTTATAATTAAGAGTTGCACGAGATGTGCACGAACATATTCTCTCTCTAAGTTAAGTCTATGCAATTGCACAACTATCTGCTTGTTGTTGTGCGTGTGTGCATCTGCATCCAGTGTGTTTGCAGTCTTTTGGAACACACGCTGCTCATAAAATCAAGGTGTTCAGTGTATTGATTCCACGTGAGTAGTATGTGTATGATGCTCGTACCATTTCGATTCATTGCCTTTTTGTTCTGCATTTTGTTATGACCTCAAGCGAGAGGATTGATTGAGGCAAGAATAATGAGCGTCACAATAATAAAACTGGAAGAAATAAATGCAAAGCAGACTTTTCCACATCAGCAAAATTAAAAATGCATTCATTTTTTCTTGAAAAAATTATTCAAAGACTGATGAAATCAGTGCTATTTTAATGTGTTAATTAAACTTTGAACCACATTTTTAGCAAAAGGCTGGAGGAATCACTATTTACAATTACACATGGCGCAAAAATTGCGTTGACACCTTTAACTTGAATCAATAGAATGAAGAAATTCCATAAATAACAAATTACTACTTTGTGTTAGGATTTAATAACGCAATTACAATTACAAACACTGCTAATATGACCATCTGTCAGCTGTCAGGCGTTCTCCAGCTCCTCTCTCTATTTCAATAAAACCATAACACATCTAAACAGAGCACTTTGGGCCAAACGACAGAGCCGCTACGTAGTCTCATAATCAACATCACAGATAAACATCAGATATCGGATGAAATGTTATATCACATTATGTCTTTAGATGGACAAATTAATCAATTGTCAAGACATTGGTAGAAACAAAATGCTGGATTCCCTCATCAAATCCCTGTAGAGCAAAGATAGACCGACTCCCTTGTCCTTCTCTTCTGGAGGAACAAGAGATATTGCGTCTCTGATACATCCATATCTCTTGTTTCCCAGGACGGGGATTTGATGTTCATCTGTGACATCATCGTGGATTCCCCCGTGAATTCCCCAGATAATAAAAATATCAATTTGTCGTATTTTTCTTCATAAGCCTCATGTTTAGACAACGGTCTTGTGAGACTGTGCTGGAAGTCCATATTTCACCCCTGTTATTTTTATTATGGGCCGCCATCCTAACCAGGCTGCAAATTTCAAATGCCTTACAGTGAGCTTTTATAGATGCTAGATAGTTGCTTTATACATTAAATTAAATGTATTAAATTTTAGTCTCGTCTAAGAAATCTAAAAAGCAGTTATTCACAGATACTGAATGAAATGATTTGCTTTGTTTGGGTGTTTTTGTTCGCTTTTCTTTTTTCTCTGTTTTTCAATATTAACATTTCATTTTAATTGAACGGTGTTTTGTATTGTCATTATCCGTGAATTACAACAGCTCCAGCCCACCGGCGTAATGAAACGTATGTCGCTGGTTTGGTTCCTATGTTTGACAGAGTTAGGGCGGCTTTGGCGTATTTGGTAGCTCTCTGAAATGATTGCAAAATAACTCCGCGACATGTAGTCATCGTGGGAGTGTAACTACTCGAGTGCATCTTGAACCAAGTGGACTGGATTTTCAGGCATTTCACTCTTACCTACACCCACTAACACACGATCGAACTGAACATTTTTTATGAAATTCCTCAAATAAACTACTGATGTCCACATATCGTACTGAGCATTAGTGTGTGCAAAGTTTTACTACGAAGGGGAGTGTAGTAACCTGTCTTGCTCGTCATCCTCTTGCTGCCGTGAGGGAAGAACCAGGAGGAGCAGAGAACCAGGAATATAGTAATTACATTCATTTCCATTCTCATTTATCTCATTTAAGTTATATGTGATTTTTTTTAGGGATAATGTGCAGCCAGCTGATTATTGCAAAATAACCCCGTACCACTGTATCACTCTGTGGGGCGATACAAGTACTTACTAAATTAAAGATTTACATTGAGACAGAATATGGATTTGGAATGATTTTATAACTAGTATGCTTAATTTAAGAGCTTCTGCCGAGAGAAACAACCGTGGCAGCGGTCATTATTCAGAAATAAAGGACCGCTGATTAGGGCAATCGACCAATCAGAATCAGTATTCCACTAGTACCGAGTACCTAGTTCCACCTGATTCATTTTTTACTACCTTCTGACCAAAAGCTTTCCAGCTGAGCTTGCAAGGAAATTTCCTTTCCAAAAATAGTTCCATGATCGACCAATCCAAGCAGCATGTAAACACGCCTGTTGAACGTCCACAAATAAAGGGAATCGTAGCTCCCCGCTTCTTGGGCCGACCTGAACAGAGGAAACAACCGGTGCAGCCTTGAGTTTGCCTTTGCCTCATGCAGCTAAGAGGGCAAACACAGTCTGCTCTCCAGCTTAACTAAATGAAACCCGAACAGTGTTTTCAAAACCCCGACAGGCTTTGGATTTACCTGCTGAGGCTCCCCGCGATTGGACATGGAATCCTTTGATGCCGACTGTAATTTCAGCCGGAAGACAGACTCCGCGCTTCACTTTTGCACGTGAAATGTTTGCTCTATTTCCATCAGAAAACACAGCCTTTTCATCAGGCTTTTTTAAATTGAAGATTTGGGTCACAGGCGCAGAGGTGAAAAATCTGATTTTGGAGGTGTCAGATGTGTCAAAACACGACAGGAGCGCTCACTCACTTGCTTAATATTCATCTATAATAATAGGATATTGAGAACCAAAACCGTAGTCCACCTTTCATCATTAAATCTATGTTATTCTATCATTTAGATAAACATTAGGTACTGTACCATTTAATTATATGCAGTTAAGTGCACTATGCACTTCACTGCTGTGTGCAAATATTCAGGTTGGCACGTTAAGAGAGGGACTGTATCTGTGGAGATAATTACTGTGATAAGGTAAATAAAATAAAAATGGACACATCTTGCTTATTGCTGCTCCAGTTCCGGCTGTGCTTAGCGGAGGTTTAGCACATACATAAAACTAAATCCGGTTAGAACGAGACAGATTTCACGCTTTGCCAGAAATCCTGCAAGTCTGTTGACTGCAGGTTAGAAAGGTGAGTTTAAAGCAGCGTATATTTCTTCAGTGCTGCTTTTATCACAGCAGATATGGATCCTCCTTCTTAAAAATTAATGGCTGCTATGATCTAAATTGAATTTTTAAAATGCATTTCTGTTAATGCAATCCAAATTCATTAAATTCATTTTTGCATTACAGATTTATTGTGTGCACTCAGCTTATAAATCTAGTGTCTCAAAGTGCTTCCCGGCCAAGGGAGTTACAAAGGGCGGGCCATTAAACTACAATGGCAAACTAACAACGTCTACATAAGGGATTGCACTATCAAGTACTCAACAAGTAAAGGTAAATTATACATCCAACTTCAGGGGAGTACACATAACTTAAACACTGCAGCGGTCTTTTACTGAGCCATGGAGAAATTGATTGCAATATAAACACATTTTAATGAGTCTAATGATCACTGGAATTCAAAGCTCCTAATTTGATTGAGCACCACAACAAAACCTTGCTTTGGGAAATGTGTGTGTCGGAAAAGGCATATGAGCAAACTGGAACAAGCCCATGCCAAGATTCCAGATGAATAGGCATGTGAAATTTATATTAAATTATGTATTATAGGAATTTGATTTAATGTCCGGCCAGACACAGCATGTGCTTTCGATGGGGGCAGCCCCCATTGAAATGTGTGCAAATTTCATTAGAAAAGGAAATGTTCTTTGTAGTCGTACAATTTGTCTAACATAGCGGAGTAAACTATTGTGATATTCTGATCATTCCAGATTTTAGACAATGGCATGTGCCTGCAGAGAATGTTTGAAGGGGCCGGATGTTTTCGCACTTTTTCAGTCAATTTAAATGGACTCAAGCCATGTGTGAATGCTCAGAACTACCTCAGACGCCCCCAAAAAGCGAACCGAGCTGAGACCTTCTTGCAAGCCCGGCTCCAGCCATTTTGCCGCTCCAGGCACTTTGTTGGTGGTGGTGGTGGGGAAGTGACTGAGAAAGTGTCCCCATTACGCACGGTGCTTATGTTGTTTCGTTTAATAAGGAAACAGAGTAAAATAAAATGCATCTAAAATAAAAACACACTGTTTTTATTTGTTTTATTTGGAGGAACGGGGCACAGGGACGCACAGCGGAGCGGAGATTGCGGGAGATCGCTCCCTCTCCATTACGCATATACTGTACCATCAATGATCTAGCATGTTCTGACTGTGATGATCACTCACTGATGAACTTGTATTTTCTGGGCGCAATTTTGGCACCCCCCCTCGGGATACCCTGCCTTCTCGGGAGGTGGTCCGAGTGCGGTTTGCCTCAAATGTGAAATGCACTTTTATTGCCTTATTGTGGACACAAAGCACTCCCGGTACGCTTGTCGTTACAATCGCTTTTTTCCATTGTCTTTCTGACCCTCGAGGCTCACAACACGTTGCTGACAAACCGAAACATGGCCGAACGAGGGGTCGTGTGGACATAGGGGGAAACCACAGCTCAATTATCTGCTACAAATACAAGAAAATATGCCCTAGAGGACATTACCAGATCAAAGCAATTAGTGGTCTTCAGTCCAAAGCTAACACCTACATGATACTGTAGGTTCGCCATTTTTCAACCCAGGCCTTAGTAACATGTTGA
The DNA here is from genome assembly GCA_900302355.1 of Cyttopsis rosea. Lineage (NCBI taxonomy): Eukaryota > Metazoa > Chordata > Actinopteri > Zeiformes > Parazenidae > Cyttopsis > Cyttopsis rosea. Next base: position 19,367 of record OMKR01000287.1, read on the forward strand.
TTCCCATCACTGATAACTGTTCATAGCACAACCTACCGTACCACTCTGCTGCAGCTTCTCACTTCTCAAACATGTTAAATCTCCTTTGCAAAAACAGACTATTTTAAACCGAAAAATAAATGGTTGCATCAATGTAGCCGGCTCATCCAACGAGACTAGAAACAGGAAGTCACAATGCTTCCCACTGGCAACAGTACGGTAGGCAAGGTTACGCTTTGGAAGCACTGCATCGACTACAAAATCTACTTTCAAATGCAATGCGATATTACTGTTATTGGATTTTTTTTAAATAGATGAAGAAATGCGGGACTATAATGCGAGTTTGCTGTTTTTGAAAATGAGATTTAACTTCTTTTTAAGGCTTAAACGTTTGCCCCATTGGAGTGCATTAAGCACGAGAAGTTGCAGCAGAGTGGTAAGTTTCTCAATAGTAAAGCGCTCAGCGAGGTTGTGCTATGTGTGTAATGAGTTATAATTGATGGGAACCAACAATTTAATAAGGCCTGGGTCGAAAAATTGCAAACCTACCATTTAAGAGTTGAAGTGAACCAGAAAGGGAGCTGAGTGCTCTTTAAAGGCGGCGGCCCACTTTTTGATCCACTTTATTTACAGGGCCCGAGTTTGGGTATTTTAAAGAGACACCCGTAGAGACAGATGAGATAGAGGCGTAGATATAGAGTTTACGATGCAACCTAAGTTGAAAAAAAAAAGATTCTAATTCATTTTGAGCCCAAATTATATCACTATTATGAATCGTCGGGCGCTGTACTCATGCCGGGCTATTTTCAGAATGGAAAAAAGTCCTTAAAGAGGAATTGGATGGCGTAGTAATGGTGACATACTGCAAAGAAGAGCACTTAAGTATTGGGGATGGAGCTGATATACTATGATGGATCTGGTGCTGGATGTGGGAGACTATTCCTCCACAGTGTGACACAAAGTGTGGGAAGATGGACAAAGAGGTTCGATTCACACACATATGCTCCCCCCTCTACACTGGTAAATCATTGGTGTTATATGTAATAGATATGTTTTGGTAATCTTATAAAAAATGTAATTAATACAGACTAATATGATTACTAATATATATATATACATATATTTTATTTTTTACATTTTATCATATCATATATATTTATTTTTCATTTAACATATCTTATTTATATATTATATATTATATATATTTATTATTATTATTATTATTATTATTATTATTATTATTATTATTGTCCTTTGTTTGTTTGTTTGTTTGAAACTGACCCTTGTATTTGTACCCTTGTATAAGCGGCACGGTGGCTCAGTGGTTAACACTGTTGCCTCACAGCAAGAAGAGTTTGCACGTTCTCCCCGTGTTCGCATGGGTCTCCTCCAACATAAGGACCCCGACTAAAAACGTGCAGAACACTTCCTGTCCTGTCCCTGACCACGACATGGACCCACCACCTGGAATTGGTCCCCGGGCGCCGACGAAGTGAGGGCTGCCCACTGCTCCTGGCTGCCCCTGGAGGAAGGACGGCCAGGATGGGAAAAATGCAGAGACTGTATCTCATCGTTCGCCACTCCTGCATGTGTGTGTGTGTGTGTGTGTGTGTGTGTCACCCTCCGCATGTGTGTGGTTAAGTGTGATCAATAAATCATTCTTCTTCTTCTTCTTCTTCTTCTATGT
>OMKR01000288.1:0-16102 GCA_900302355.1 Cyttopsis rosea
GACGCTATATGTGAATGTGCTATGAGATGGCCGGTTGAGGTAGAATCAATCCTCCATGACAGATTAGATGATAGAGGTGGTCGGGAGAGAGAGAGCGAGAGAGAGGGGGAATGTTGATGCTATGGGATGAAATGGCAGGGAAGATCCAAAGTAGTGATGAGTCAGGATGGGTGTCTCTCATTGTCTCTAATGAATTCAGTGTTCAACTCTTTCAACTAAGGACATTTTCAGCAGTAAAGCTGCTTGGCCGCCTCGCGGGGAATGGGAAGCATTCGGTGTGTCGCCAGTAGGAAGTCACAGAATAATCACCGACACATGCTGAAGAGGAGGCAGGTGACGAGAACTGGAGTTTATTATCTAACAACCCCGCTCACCCCATAACCCCTACGTATTAAGCATTTCAATGATAATAAAGACAAGGCAACGGATGACACAGTGCAAAATTTGAGTGTGCGTCATGTTTGGGGCTCGGCAATTTGAGACCAGATATCATGAAAAGATCTATAAGTGATCGTCTGCTGCCTGGCTGTCTGTCCTCCGTCTCAGTGTCTAATGCACTGTGTCGATTTGCTCTCTCTGGTAATATAATAGAGCCTTCACACAATACACTGCACCTTGGAGGCTCTTTCCATTCCACCAAAGATTGATTTAGACATCAACCGGCCTACACAAAAGCCATAACTTAAATTTGTTTCTTTCCCCTTCTATTTACTTATATGTAGGTTCTTTGTAACTATTACTACACATTGCATTACCGTAGATGTCTTGATATCTATAGGCCACTAGAATATTGATATAATATCTTTCTAATCTTTTATAAAATAGAATAAGGTATTTAGAGAACGCATCAAAATGTTATTCTGTCGTTTTCATAGCCAGGAATATCCACAGTGACTCAGCAGCAAAACAACAGTCGAGAAGGAATGTACCAGTGCCAGGAGAATGGCGATCCTCAAATTACTGTCACTCAGTTATCCAATAAACAATGCAGCTGACATAAGCAAACAGACAGCTTTTCAAATGGCCACTTCTTGCTCATTATTAAAAAAAACGTCTACTGAGCACATAAAATACTTTACTGAAAAGCTGCCTTAAAGATGACATTTAAAGGTGCAGTGTGTAGAATTACTGGCATTTTGCGGAACGGACTTGGAATGGAAGAAATGGAGAAATGGAATGGAATATGGAACATAATACTCATAAGTATGTTTTAATTAGTGTATAATCCCATTAAAATAAGAATTGTGTTTTCGTTACCTTAGAATGAGCCGTTTATATCTCCATGGGGGCTGGAGCTCCTTCCACAGATGCCGCCATGTTGCACCACCATGTTTCTACTGTAGCCCATAACGAATATAACCAAACATTGGCTCTAGAGAGGGACTTTCGCTTTTATCGCGAGTTTCGCGGCCACATAGATTCTCCTCCACAGACACCGCAAATGTTGCACCGCCTCGGACACTGAGGGGAATTCAGTTGGTTGCAATCTGCAACCTCACTGCTAGTGGCCACTAAATTCTACACACTGCACCTTTAATTATATTGTGATTTTACAATAACCAAAATCCTAGACTATGTCTCGTCTCATATATCACCCAGCCCTACTCCTACAGTATATAATTCCTTAGTACCTGAGATTAATTGTTTAATGCCAGGTTGAATTGTTTGTTTTTCTTTATCCCATCTGCTTCTATGAATATGCTTCTATGAATATGCTTCTATGATGACATCACTTTAAAAGTGATGTTTTTGTTACAAAACAGGCTGCATTGGCCATCATAGCACCAACGATGAAAAACGATTGACATTATATAACAGAAATACATGTGGTGTCCCAACGAGTCCAAACGCCAACCAAGCAAGTTCTTGAACCATCTTGGATGGTTGTCGACTTGGGATAAATGCAGGGGGGAGTTCTGTGATTCTCCAAATCTGTATCGGCCTCTGGCTCGGTGCCAGAATTGTATGTAAAAGGCTCAGTTCCTCTCATGTGTTGCTGCCTTCTTCACAGAACTCCATCCATGATTCATGAATGCAGATTGATTTCATCACAATGGCCTAATATGCTGATGGACGAAGAGAGACAAAGAGGATAGAGAGAACGAAGGTAAAATAGACAGCGGGAGGCAGAGACAGAGACGGACAGAATGGCAACTATTGATTGATGAAACACTATGAAGGCTGAGAAAGAAGCAGTTGTTTGACTATGGAAAAAGGTTTTAGCGGAAACTCTGACGGACTCAATGCTTTGACCAAGCAGGAAGTGTCCCGTGTTTCTCTGGAGGAGCGGATTCTGTGGAAAGACGGAGACCTACAGACTACAGACGGGGGACATGTTTTCACTGGGCGTGAATGGTGTTTAAAGAGCAAATCGCACATCCTTCCTCTGTCTATTTGTACCTGATAAGGGTCTGACGTGAGGTCAGGGTGAAGGATATGTCAAGGCTTAAAGAGTGTGTGCACTTGTGTATGTGTGTACTGTATGTGTGTGTTGGGTTGGGGGAAGGTGTCTTGTTTGTATGGGCCAAGCAGAGTCTGAAGTTCTGAAGTGTTCACAGTCACTCTAGTACACCTGGACCTTTGCCAGAGAGCAGTAGTTTCAGCTTAGTTTTCAGAACATCATTCATTCTGACTCTTTTGTCCACATCAAGGCTCTCACCCAGGGCTCAAATGGACAAATCCAGGTGTCAAATACTACAAATACTACAAAAAGGACTTTATTATTTAGAAGAAGGCAAGACAAGTCAAGGCAAACTTGATCGCTATAACTCAATGGCTATTTCCTACATATGAGATTATAATTGAAGGCTATTATGCAATTCACATGCAAAGCATTAACAGGCCGCTTCTCCGCTCATTAGTTTAATTTTGCTCTCAGAGGAGGGAGAGCTTGCTTGCTCCTGCTGACATCCCTACCGCATAGTAGTTCACAACATACTGTGAGCCACAAGGCAAGAGTATATATATAGGCCACTATAACCTTTCACTCACGTTCTAGTCTGGGGTCTCTGGGGAGATTGACAGGGGAGCACTTTTCCAGAGGACACTCAGAACTCTATCCAACTGAGGAATTTCAATTGGGGGGATGGCTTTCCATGCTTTTCTGGGCCATATTTATAGTGGCTGAGGTCAGGGCGGCAGAGGCATCCATGGTGGCTTACTGCAAACTAGCCAAGTTAAGTGATGCTGAGGCCACGGAGGGCGGAGCAATGATATGTCATTCCATTCTAAATCCAAACCTCCATGTTAATGACAATAGTGGCCTGGCCGCCATGGTGGCCCCCACGGAGCCACCACTGAGCCTCCATCCCCTTCAAAATTGGACTTTGAGGTTCGAGGTTGAAGCGCCAAACATAAGCCTGCAAGCTGGACAAGAAGGCCACCATTTGTAATCATGGGATTATATGGTATGTATTGCGTGGACCCACATGCACGTGGATGAAAACCAATAGGTGTCCACTCAGAGACTGTAGAAAAGAGGGATCAGTATAACATGCTTCAGGACATGTTCTGACCCTCCTGCAGAGAATTCTAGTAACTATGGTCGTGACATGCTGCTATGACAGCAATCCACATAGCATACAGTAAGATGAGGCCAAGCAGAAACCTAGGACCTAGGAATTCAAATGGATCCATCCAATGTATTCATCCAATGAGAATCCATACTTAACAGCTGCAATCAGGTTGGCACGTTGGCCAGCACCTCTTGACTTTCGACCTGGAAAGACTCATGTCACATGGCGTTGGAAGGACTGCGGCCCATGGTTGTGGAAAAGCGGTGACACGGTATTTTTCTCATGAAGGCATCCCATCGGGGAGCCAATCACAACACAATGACACAGAGAAGCTCACACCATGGAAGACAAAACAATGAGGCGCCATATCAACAAATGACTCGCCCTCCATAATAGAGAGAACACGCTTGGCTATATGACTAGATGTGCATTCATATGTGCAACGAGTTCTGACTTCTCATGACACCAATCACTTTGAAAGAGTAGATCTGCTGTGCATGACTTAATGTTACATCATTGGATATAAAGGATGTATTTACTTCTGCTGCCTCCACTATTGGACAAGTTTCTCAACAGATTCTCAGGACATTTTCATCATTATGACACTACTGAAAATATCCACACCCTTTTGTGCAAAGCTGATTGTAAAGCTCTTCAAACCTTAATTAACTGGAACTAAAACAAATATGGCTCCAAAAGCCCCAACTCAAATTAAAATAAAAGCTACATTGAATTCACCATATAATAATCAAATGTCAGGTTTTAGGCCCTGAGCTCGATTTAGGTCCAGAGATCTGTTTAGGCCCAGAGCTCTGTGGATCTCAAATGCCGGGTTTTGGGGGTGACAAGATACCAAACAACCCTACAGTTTGTTTATACGAATGTATAAACATTCGTGTTCGTGTTATGTTAAAAATAAAGTAATATTAAGAACAGCCATGCCCTGAATACCTCTGCCTGACTGTAGTGGAAAGCGCCCTATCATCTCTCTTCCCCTATTGAACAGATTAGTGTAAATGATACCATTTCCAATGGGAGGTAACACAACAGAGATTATGACTCTGTGCCACAGTGTCCTGTGTGGACTCTTCCTGTGGCATGAATCATTGAGCAGGCGAGTGTAACTCATACGTGGTGCTAGTTATCTCAGGGTGAGGGCTGGTTATCCGATGCTGGTAGAAAACCAAACTTGTACATGTCACGAGAAACCTCATATTCCTGACACTCCGACATAAACTCCATCCAACACATGTCTTGAGGATGTGTCTGAAAACAAATTTTAAAAAGTTTCATTTTGCAGTCATGGCAAAGACATCCTCATTACAGTATGTAGCCTTTGCAACTTTTTGGCAGGCAAAAAGTGCACTGAAAACCTAAAGATAACCTTACTAGGATAAGATAAGATAAGCCTTTATTAATCCCCGGGGGGAAATGGAGTTGCACATTGAGTTCACTTCATAACCCTTTGTTTTGGGTCTTTGTTAAAACCCATCCGTCGGATCAACCGTATCCAACACAAAGAACAATAAGACAGTCCAGAGAAATTAAAACAAAAACAAAACAAAACCATCCCCCAGCCAAAATTACATGACATTTACATTTGAACAAACTGTGAAACCCTTAACTTTGCAGGAGCAATTTGGAATTCCAATGTTTTTACTTCAGCTAAGTCAATGCACCCGCAATTAATCTGGAAATCTCATCCAGAGGCCTTTACCTCACTGTCATGGTAACCCACGGCAACCGCTTCTGAGTCAACAGAAATCTTGGACAGTCCCATTCCTGCCGCAGGTCTTTGCAGTGCCATTGGCTCCCTGGAACTTGGACGAATGGCCTGCAGACTTGCTGTATCTATTATGCATGTCAGCGGAGCGTTGTTGCATTCTTGAGCTCATTTCCAGGTAAGCTCTGCTAAGAGCTGGATGCTGCTGGAAAAAGCTGTGTTCATACTGGTAAGTGATGTCTAGATAAAAAAAATAAAATCTATTTTGCACTTCTTTAGATCATGACAGTGATTTTAAAAAGTTAGATATCAAAGACATCAGTTGAATTACTCTACCTTTTATCTATTAATGGTAGTGGGCTTTGCTCAAATATGCAGTGTGTTTTTCTTTTTTTATTCATTACTCTATTCTGTGTCTTTGTATTGGATTATTTTAATCTTGAAGACATTACTCAGTGCCAGTATATAACTGTTTAAATATATGTATTTATCAGTATTGTAAGGCTATTCAACTGCATTCTATAGTGGGGAAGATTTTTAACCTTTATAAATTTACAAAAAAGCTTAAAATGAACAAATACATTTCTAGACAATGTTCTCCCAGGTTTCATATTCTGAAATGCACACTGCTTATGCATAGTCTTATGGTTAGGCTGTATAAACCCTACAAAAAAGGGTCAATTATGAATGAATACAAAAGCATGGGTTAGGGTTAGTAACAGGCCATCTATTTCATGAATTCAGAAGAACAGAGGTGTCCTGCGTGGAGTCAAAAATGGAGCTGATTGGTTCTACGCTGACAGCCACCTACGCCCGGCCCAAAACCAGCAACTTTTTTCCGGCCATCTCCACCATGGCATCCAGTTACCGCAACCCCCAACCGGCCCTGGCCACGAATCCCAGTGCCAACCAGTGGAGGACCAGCAACTACTACAAGGCCAGTGGAGCCATTCCGTCTCTGTCCACCATACAGAGGGAGAACCTGGACCTGGTGCGTGCCAAGACCATGTTCTACCCCTCCAATCGGACGGTCCTGACCACCCGCTACACCCCCGATGACTGGTACAAGTCCAATCAGTACAACTACCGGGAGTCCGAGTCGTCGAGGAATAGCGCCGAGAGGCTCAGGAAGGACACCATCCGGCTAATGCAGGACAAGGAGCAGCTGACCCGACGCACTCAGGAGAGCACAAGCAAGAACATCGGGGAGCGCCTCAATGACATCATCTTCTGGAGGTCCGAGCTCAACCACGAGATCGACAACATGGTGACTGAGATCGCCGCGCTCACTGAGGTCAAGAGGAGGCTGGAGAGAGCCCTGGCAGAAACCGAAGGGCCCGAACAGGTTTGAACTAATGGTCTTCCTCAATTAAATGTCATTACTGCTCTTCTAGCGTGTACCTTAATGGAACCATTTTGTAAATTGTATTCACAACTAGCATTTTTCCCTACAGCGCACTTATTTAATAATCATCAATGATCACCTTGTTTGGCAGTGAAGGAGGTCTGTAAGTTGTGCATCACAACATCCTTTGCGGTGGCTCAGAGCAAGAGGCCCTCATTCACTCTTAATTAGGTCACATTATGCCTTGTTAGAGTTACCAGGCAACCGCCCACAGAAGGCACCTCGGCTCATTTGTTTAACCCAGAGAGCTTTTGGTCCTAAAGGTCGACTCAACTCAATGGGGCTGGAGATAAGGCGACGCTGATACCTGATCAAATAGCAGATGTTCTCAGGGACTAGAACTTTTTTTTTTGACTAGCATGTAGCCTCCTTGAGGATGTTAACCAAGCCCCTTGATGGAATATCAATCCTCTCATGTCTACAAAATTGCTTTGTTCACCTAATTTCTGTCTCATATTCAGCCTCTGCTGATTCTCCCATATCAGTCCAACGGTGGCGAACCTTGGCTGACTGCATTGAATTCAAAACTGCGGTGTGGGGGTATAAGGTTGCTAAGAGATCTACACCACCACACGTCCATGCTCATGCCCTGCGTTCCACCACAAACCCAGCATATGCTTGACTCTGCCTTCTCAGTTCCTTAGAGAATACAGGATAGTTCTCCTACCCATCTCTCTACAATGATGGAATGGATCTCATGCTCCCAATTTCTGAATCTTATCTCATTATTTCTTATTTATTTTGGTGCAGTCTCCCTTTGCTCTAACATGACAATGCTATATGGTGACCAGACCACGTTCTACAAGCACTAGAGCACTGAACTTGCACTCGTTATCCTTTGAGTGGTTGTTGTATTCCTGATCCAAAGTTGTGTTGTTGTCATTTTGTTGATTGCAAATTTCCTAAGTTCTTGATGCTACTTGAAAAAATCACAAATACTTTACTTTAATACTTTACCAACAGATGTCTCAAGAGTGTCTCTACCACCGAGAGAAGCGGAGGTCCATCGATCTGGTTCATGACCGCGTGGAGAAAGACCTGATAAGGGTAACATCTCCAAAGCAAGGGTTCAATTGCACCTCGCACCTTGTCTGTGTGATCTGTCACGTCAATTGCATTTGATATATTTTTATTTATTTACTCATGTCACGTTTTATCTGCGGCGTGTAGGAGGTGGAAGTCATTAAGTCGTGTCAGGAGAGAATGAGGCGGCATCTTGAAAGAGCCGTCGCTCAACTGGCGTGAGTCTGGACTAAGACAGCTAAAAGATATAAGGCCTTAGAACTTGCAGAACTTAAAAATGATTGACTCCATCCCTGACTATACTGAATCATCATCAGACACCATGTGCACATGTATAGCATTCAAACATTAGATAGCTGAGCCAATCTACATCTACAAAATGGCATTTTTTATGTTGCATTGTAGGCTAAAAAGACTGTCCCATAATCTGAGTGGCTGGTGAATGGTTTCAACATAGCTCTGTATCGTTTAATTGTGCCTGTGTGGGCGACCTCAGGTCAAACCGAGCTGCCCAGCACGAGCTGGAGAGAGACCTGAGTGACAAAGTGATGGCTCAGAGAATAGACAACAGGTGCCACCATCTGAGGAACACTTCAGACGGGATCGGCTACTACCGAGGAATCGACAGGATGGACCCCTCGTGAGTTTTATATTTGACCCATGAGGGCCGTTAATTAGATAGTTTATATAATGTGATTTTCAGATGGTATAATATGAAGTAATATGAATATGCTGTGTTTTCCGTGTGTTAATGCTGTTTTTTTCTTCTCGCCTTAGGCTCTCCCTGCCGGACTCGTGGTCCAAGTTCACAGATGACAACATCCTGCTGTCGCAGAGCGAGCGCACCGCCTCCCACAAGCTCAGGGACGAGATCGAGGTGCTGCTCAACACCACGTCCAACGAGATGTGGAGCCATTTCAACAACGTCAACGTGGCTTTCACCAACCGCATTTCGGAAACCGCCGATGCCAAGAACAGCCTGCAAACACACCTGGCCAAGGTGAGAGTCAAGTGCCATCGCCTCCTCACCTCCGCCTGTTTGGCCCTCTTCGTTTCTGTCATGGTTCCGTCCTTTTCATTTACCTTGCGTATTCTAGGTAACGTAGCATAAAACCACTGGAATTGAGGCTGAAAACCATACTCCATTCACCGGCCTCTTGTGGTGTCTAACTAAGTTTGCGGTCTAATAGGAACAGACATGTAGGCGAAGACCATGTGAGTGTTTGGAACGGTTCTCTCAAAAACAAAAAGCTCCGATGTGCCTCTTCTAAAATTAAGCGTCGCTCTAAGTCCATTCCTTATGGAGAGCAATTTGAACAAACACTATTTACAGAGAAACAGAAGGGAGCTGAAATAGACGGCTCTTTCATTACGTGGGCTATCTTCTCCTCTGCTCGTTGTCCACACTGGACCCTACTGTTCCCATGGTAAATTGTCAGGGCTTATGGTTCACAAATCACATCAGCTGTTGGATGGCCTTATCCCGAGACAACAGTTGTTATGTCAGCCACACAATCTTTCACAAACATTGATTCTTGAAGAGTTGAGGGAGTGGAATTATCACTTCATAGCACAGTCATTTTTGTCAATAGCAATAAGACAGTTCAAAGTGGCCTTAACTTGTTTGCTTGTCTTTGTCATTATAGACAGACTTAATTTGTTAATAAGCACAAGAAGGTGGCCACTTTTGTGTTTTTAATGAGTTAACAACAAACAAAGGGATTTGGAAAAAACATATTTGCTTTCACTCTTCTGTCAGCCCATATCACCTTATTTAATCCCTCTGCATCAAATGACCTGTAGCTGTCATCGATTGATGATAGATGATTTAGTCTCGTATTACGAAGCGACCTCACCGCTCTTGTCTCTCCACAGACCCTGCAGGAGATCTTCCAGACGGAGATGCTGATCGAGTCTCTGAAGAGGGCCCTGAGGGACAAGGAGAGCCCACTGAAAGTGGCTCAAACCAGGCTGGAGGAGAGGACCCGCAGGCCCAACGTTGAACTCTGCAGGGACAACCCGCATCACAGGTAGCACCTTAGCTATTTTGTGCTACTACAGAGCAAATCCGAACCCCACGGGTTAGGTAGTGAAATGAAATATTGCTTGGCTGGAGTTTTTGCCTTGAGTGGCTCAGTGGTTACCTCAAAGCAAGAAGGTATGAGTTGCAACCCGACTGGAGCTTCTCTCTGTGGGGTTTGCATGTTATCCCCATGTTCTTCCCACCCTAAAGACCCTGCATGTTAGATACTCTTGCCGAGGCCCTTGACCAAGGCATTGGCTGGAGTTGGTAGCTGGGCACCATGCTATGGCTGCCCACTGCTACTTTAATAGTTAGGATGAGTAGGAGGAGAGATTTCCTCACAGGGATGAATAAAGTGATCATTCTTCTTCTAGAGGTTAATCCATCCTTGTCTTGCTTCTTTTTCATCCTCAGACTGGTGGGTGAGGTGAGGGAGATCGAGGACACCATACAGAGGCTCCAGGAGAGGCTGATGGAGGCGGAGAGTACCCTGCAGACGCTGGTCAAGACCAAGGTGACCCTGGAGCACGACCTCTCCGTCAAGGCCAACTCGCTGTTCCTGGACCAGGAAAAGTGCATGAGCATGCGCAAGAGCTTTCCCAGCACCCCCCGCCTGGTGGGCTACACCTAAAGACGATACAAGCTCCAATGGCCTGGACTGGAGACGACAAGCGGCTTGAAATTCATCAATGTTTTCCAATGTATTGAGTGCTTAGTGTTTTGGGGGGTTATAGTGGAGGTTTGATTAAAATTGAAATTGTTTTGACGTCCGCTGATCTCGAGATCTAACCAATGAAAGCTATTGATAATATCATGGTGCTACAAATGTACATCACTTGTATGCTACAGTATGCAATGCTAATGTATGCTGGAGAATGTTATCTTCAGGACAAAAACTTAGAAGTCTGGTGAAATTTTATGTATCATAATATGCACACACATACACGCATTAAAAGCTTTGAGATTGATTAATGCTAATACTTCCTCCATTAGACAAATCCTTGTTTTGTTAATTGCAACAAACCATTGGTCTAGATATTGGTTGAAATATGCTACTGATTATTATTAATCATTATTATTATTATTATTGATTACAGTTCATATACTGATACTGTAGATTGAAGGGGTACCTCAGGAGTCAAGGAAGAGCGAGACTGTCCACATGACTAAATGTTGAATTATTTGTAGAGTTGGAGGTTTTAGTATTGCTGAGGTGATACTACAATGAGTCACTTGTCCCTCCTAACACATCACACAGCAGCAGTAGCAGCAGTAGCATCTTCCTTCTGGAGTCTCATGTTTGCTCTGAGCTACGAGGGGGGCGGGTCAGGGGCCAGTCGAACGCAAACTGTGGTCCCTGGTAGCAGATGTCAGATGGAAGATCTCCAAACAAATGGCCTAGATTGGTCCCTAGAGCGGAAATGGAGAGGAAGAGGACAAATAGGCAGATCTGTCTGCCCAAACTAACCCCAACGTCACCCATGGCCAACACCTATGTGTGCGGCAGTTTAGCACGTAGGGCTACTCGCTCTTTGTTTACGTTGAGTTCGATTGAGGACGCTCAAAGATCAGTCATGCAACTAAACCTTCCACTATATGGTATAGGAGGCTTTTATTCCCAGCATATTCCATAATTCACCTTAAGGAGGAGCTCTGGAAAGCAATCTCAGAGTACAGTATATTGCCTCCTAACCCATCAGTGGTTTCTCATCAACCTTCTTTCACCCCAATTCTCCACTCTGCCCTCCAAATGGAGTTACCCATCAGCCCAGAGAGGTTGAGACCGGTTTTACGCAGGTAGATGCAAAAAAGGTACATTCCAATGGCTACACGGTGAAAGGTAGGGGGAATATGGATTTGAACAACTTCTAGAGCTTGGGCAACCAAAGCACGCACGCATGCACGCACGCGCACACGCACACGCACACGCATACGCATACGCACACGCACACGCATACGCACACGCACACACACAGGTTGACCAAGCCCTCCCATGCTGCACCTACTGTATGGTTCTTTATCTTAACTGCGGAATGCGACTGAGCTTAAGTCAATACCAGTGTTTGTGTTTAACTTCTTATGTGGTTCAACCACTTGCCATCGACCATTAAATCAATCACCCCTATCAGGTCAAAGGGGACTTGAGTTTAGAAATAGCACATAATCAAAGGTAATGTAATCACAGATATAAAACCACCATATACGTATGTGAATTCATCACATGGAGACATGACAGTAAGAAGGTGTTTCTTTCCTTTCCCACCCTTACTATCTGTTTCGACGCCCAGATGTACAGTGCATGTGCGAAAGGTACAATCTGAGGCTGCAGGGTGACACAACGAGAGAGGGAAGCTCGAGACAGAAGGGTTTACCATTCGGTTGATATACAGAAAGCCCAAATTTAATGGGCTTTAATTTAACTTCTTCCAATCGGAAAAAATAAGAATTTCGTCGCAACGCCAAGAAAAATAAAGGCTGACTTCACTTTTTTCAATGGAAGCCGGGGGAGGAACAGAGGGGAAGGTTGTAAAGATAATCCTGAGAGTGTGTGTGTTTATGTGTGTGTGTGTGAAACTTGCACTTTGATTTGGGTGTAATGTTTAAGCACTGATATACACACTGTCAGTCACACAAGGGTGAAGTCCTCCGCTCTGCTGTGCAAACAACACTGTGATTGACCACAACCTTCAGAAGCAAATAGATGGTGGAGGTGTCTCTTTGTGTGTGTGTGTGTGTAAGTGTGTGTGTGTGTGTGTGTGTGTGTGTGTGTGCAGTACCCCCAGTAGGGCAACGCCACATTCCTGGGCCCCGGCAGCACAGACACAGCCTTCCTGTTGTCTGCCTTCCACCTTCCATCACAAGACTTGGCGCTCTCATCACTCTGTTATTAAATGTATTAATACGCAACAGAATGCTGAGGTATTCTCTCTCGCTATCAGCTTCCTTTCTCCCTCTCCTCTCTCCTTGATTCTCATTCACTCTCTCTCTCTACCTGTCTCTTTGGATATGCATGTGGGGTCGCGTGGAATTTCTAAGACTGATATATTGATATTTGACTGATATATTTATATTATAAAATGTAGATAAATAGGTTTGAAATCTATCATCATTTGTATATAATCCAGTTTGAGAAATAAGTTTGTATATTCAAATGTGGAATATCTGCACTTTGACCAGCAGTGAAAGTACAGTTAGAAAGATTCTTATTTACCCTTTGCTAATTGGCCTAAATGTGAATTGTGATGCTTAAAATTAAATTGCTGGCTCCAAAATAATTATAATAAATAAAGGGGAAAAACATTTTTTTTCAGTTTTTATCTTCTCTATGTCTTTCCTCCGCTTCCCTAATTCTTTATTTGTGTTGATGTTGTGGATCTCACTTTCGGGACGGGGGCGTAAATAGAGCATCGCCCCCCTCCTCCCCCTCCGGCCTCACCCCAGCACACGGGGAATGTACTCTGGAATCTCTCTCTCTGCGGTCCGCACATACTAGCAGTTTATTTTTACCGGGAGCTCTTGTTATAGACGCCCTCTGCCCCGTGTATTTTATGTTTTTCATACCCTCACACTGAAGAAAAAAAAAAGAAGAAAAATATAGCTGCAGGCAGCAATGCGCGGGGTCCAGCAAGCCTTGCAAGGTGTGTTTTCCACTTTAACTTTTCCCTGTCGCCGCTCTTAAATGCCTCCTCCTTTTTCAAACTAATTCATTTCCAGTGAGATGTGGTCTGATAACCATGTCTGGAGAACAGTGTGTCCCAACAATGTCTGTAGCTGTACACCAGTCATTATTAACATATATGCACTGTCCTCCACCTTTACTCTTACCGGAGTCTGCAGTCCTGTCTGCTTGGTAAACAGAGCGGCCCGCTAGCGCGATAGCCGCGTCGGGAATGGTGCCGTCCAGCCAAGTTGTTGACAAGTGACCGGGAGTTGGTAAAAAAGAGACTCGGCAGGGCCGGTCTGTGTGTTAGCCCGTAGCCTCGTTCGTAGGCCGGCTCTCTTTCCCCGTCCATTTGCTTTCTTTAAGTTTGGCTCAAACTTAACAAGTTAACTTAACTTCGGCACGACAAAACTTAACATTGGCGAACTGACATATAAACAGAAAGGGCGAGAGCGCCGAGCCGCTGCATCTGTGCGTGCCGCCATCTTGGTGAGGTCCAAAAACACTGTTTTTTACTCACTTATTTCACTGTAATGGACCGATCTGGATCAAACTCGCCGGCGGCGTCACCGTGTCTGAACTGCCCCGAATACAAATCTTATTCATTCGTGTCCGTGGGTTCGACGGTTTCTGAGAGCCAGGACCTTCGGGGCAGGACCCCTAAAAGAGGGAGTGCAACAGGGCAGCTTGTGAGGACACTCCACACTTTTAGAAGAATATGACGTAATCCAACACATTTTTCAATCCAAGGAATTTAGATTTATGGAATATATTATTTCCATATTGACAGAAAGGGTACAGGGGTAGTAAATCAGAATCACATTACATTACAATACATACAATTCTGTTTTGTATTTTTTGGCTATTTGTATATATTTTTATTTTACTTTGACTTCATTTTATATTTTTATTGTATTTTATTGTATTTATTATTTTATTATTATTTCATTCTCTCAGTTTTTTTTTATTGCTAATCATCTGTAGTGAAACGCACCAAACATCACCACTATATCTATTATGTACCTGGAAGAATAAACACATTCTGATTCTGATAAATAGTGCATGATACATACACTTATAATATAAATGGACCAAGTTTATAACGGCCGTTCCTTTGCACTTTGCCAACTAGGGAGGTCAAAATTTTCATCAAATCAATGGAATGCACCAGTAATGGGTTTTTTCATTTCCCGCCAATGTTTGGTGTAGGTTGGCATACAGCATTTCCTGTAAATGATGCAATTTGAGGTTAAAACAGAAAGTGGACCAGTAACTGAACTAAGGGAGAGGAAGCTGGACACGAAAAGATAAGAGGGACCCCCCTTCGACCGCCAGAACCCACCGTACAGTCCTACAGTATGACACTAAAACTGGTTTCATTGCACTGGTTACAACTGGCAACCGAAAACTGGCAACCCTCCTCCTCCCCTCCATCGCTCATTCATCCAATCAGCATTGTCATCTCTTGGCATTCTGTGCATAGCCTTTTTGACCAGATGAGGTGTGGTCATAAGCCGGAGATGTCCCCCCAAAAAAGGATCAAAGATTGAGTACAATAACGCAAGTGCTGATCAAACCGCACGGAGCCGGCGAGGCGGCGGTCACATGGAGAGCGGGTTCCAGTGGAATTCCGGAACAATCCATAACATTGATCTGCTTTTCTCATTCTCTCATTCTTCTCAGGTTCTTTCTTTCTTAATGGGAGGAAAGAGACAGAGAGAGAGGGGGGGGGCATGGCGGGTCGTGATATGGCTTTCCTGCTGAATCATAGCGACTGATAATTATGGGCCGCAGTCTGCCTTTTTTTCGGACACGCTGTTTATTTTTATACCCCTCACCAGGGAAACGACAGGAAGTGGACGTCCCCTTTTACAGTATTATTTTTAAAAAAGGAGAAGAAAAAGCCTGAAAGGTCTCAAAACATGACGCAGGCTTTTATTTTGTCTATTTTATCACTCTCCTTTACAAATAAAATGATAAAATAGATAATGTGCGTTGCCGTTATGGTCTTCGGTACTTTAGAAATCGCTAAAAGCCAGATTTGACTCTTATGATTTTATTTTACCCTTTTACTGTTTTAGATTAACCACATTTGATGACAACTTTTAATCAGATAAGTTATACCTTCAGTTTTTTTAGCGAGTATTACAATAAGATAGAACACCAGCATTTGGGTAGCATATTACGTTTTCTACATTTTAATGTCCTACACTAGTGAATGCAGAAAATAATGAAATTGCTGCAAATGCTTTTTATCTTTTACTGTGTATTTTTCTTTTTTTTTCAGGGAGCATAACGCTGGCAGACGTCCCCTTTGTTGACTTTGCTCTATGTTTAGGTTTCTGATTAAAATCTGATGACAAGATCATTTGTCTGAGTGGTCCCAAACCCACTGGTGCACAAACACACTGTATTTACCTCTCCCTCTCTCTCTCTCTCTCTGTCTCTCTCTCTTCCATCCTCTTTTCTAACCTTCTTTTTTTTTTACTTCCCCTACATGTCCCTGGGATGCTTTGTGAATGGCTGCAGCCTTCCCTCACTGGCACTTTTCGGGCTTAATTAACCTCTATTACCTAAGCACATTATTAGTTATTGGATCACATGCTTTCAGTTTAAGTGTGTGTGTGTGTGTGTGTGTGAGAGAGAGAATGTTTGCTTTTGCAACTGAAAGTGCAGATGCTCGAGCATCTTAAATTGCAGATGCAAATGCAGCCCGTATCGGCATCCTGTGTGAAACACACCCACTCTGTCT